>JZKD02S2164665.1:16583-31079 GCA_000966675.3 Picea glauca
GAGAGAACTGAAGGTGGCTTCTATCCATATACCACTTCAAAAGTAGTCATGCGTGTAGATGTATGGTATGAAGTGTTGTACCACCATTCAGCTAGGGGTAACCATTGAGCCCACTAATTTTTCTTTTCCAAGGCAAAACACCTCAAATATGTTTCCAAACACTTTTTGACAACTTTGGTTTCGCCATCAGTTTGGGGATGATAAGTTGTGTTGAGATGCAATTCGGTGCCTTGTATCTTGAACAGTTCTTGCCAAAAATTGATTGTGAAAGTTGGTTCGCGATCAGAAACAATAGGGTGCAACATGCCATGAAGCTTGAAGACCTGATCCATGAAGATTTGAGCCATCATGGATGTTTTAAACGGGTGTTGAAGGGCGCAGAAATGAGCATACTTGGAAAGACGATCAACAACCACCATGATGATGTATTTATTTCCTAATTTGGGTAAGCCGATAATAAAATCCATAGAGATATCCTTCCAAATAGAAGGTGGAATCGGGAGCGATTGTAGTGTGATCGATGATTTGACTATTTCTCCCTTGTTGCATTGACACACATCACATTAAGCTACAAAATTACGAATGTCCTATTTCATACCATCCCAAAAAAAGGAACATTTGACCTTGTCATAGGTTTTGGCGAACCCGGAGTGCCATGTTGTGGGTGTAGCATGAATCTCAGAAAGTACCATGGATTTAAGATTTGTTTGTTTACTTAAATACAAACAGCCATTGTATCAAATTTCCTCATGGAGCCAAGAGTACCCTAGGGAATTTGGAGCCTTGGACTGCAATTGGTGGATCAAATACGAACTTTTGGGATCTTGTAGCCATTCTTGGTGAACAGCTTGGAGCCAATCTGGTACAATGAATGAAAGAGAAAAAAGGGATCCTTCATCTTCATATTTTCGGGAAAGTGCATCCACAACCACATTGTCTTTGTATTTCTTATAAATGATCTCATAATCATATCCAAAGAATTTAGTCACCCATTTTTGTTGTTCTGGGGAGGAAATGCATTGTTCCAGAAAATACTTGAGGCTTTGATGGTCTGTCTTAATTTGGAAAGGTTTCCCCAATAGATAAGGACGCCACAGATCCATGGCATGCAGAATAGCCAAAATTTCCTTTTCATAGATGGATTTGCCCAGATTTCTTTCAAATAGTTGCTTGCTGGTAAAGGCTAAAGGTCGACCCTCTTGCATAAGGACAACACCAATTCCTTTCCCTAAGGCATCACATTCCAACACAAAGGTCTTTGTGAAATCGGGAAGGGCAAGGACTGGAGTGGTGCACATGGCCATCTTCAAGGTCTGAAAAGCTTGAGCAGCGACTAGATTCCAAGTGAAAGAGTTCTTTTTGAGGAGAGCAATGAGAGGTGTTGCAATCTTCCCATAATTCTTAACAAACTTGTGATAATACCCTGTTAATCCTAGAAATCCATGCAAGCTCTTNAAGCTTGAAGACCTGATCCATGAAGATTTGAGCCATCATGGATGTTTTAAACGGGTGTTGAAGGGCGCAGAAATGAGCATACTTGGAAAGACGATCAACAACCACCATGATGATGGATTTATTTCCTAATTTGGGTAAGCCGGTAATAAAATCCATAGAGATATCCTTCCAAATAGAAGGTGGAATCGGGAGTGATTGTAGTGTGATCGATGATTTGACTATTTCTCCCTTGTTGCATTGACACACATCACATTAAGCTACAAAATTACAAATGTCCTATTTCATACCATCCCCAAAAAAGGAACATTTGACCTTGTCATAGGTTTTGGCGAACCCGGAGTGCCATGTTGTGGGTGTAGCATGAATCTCAGAAAGTACCGTGGATTTAAGATTTGATTGTTTACTTAAATACAAACAGCCTTTGTATCAAATTTCCTCATGGAGCCAAGAGTACCCTAGGGAAGTTGGAGCCTTGGACTGCAATTGGTGGATCAACTACGAACTTTTGGGATCTTGTAGCCATTCCTGGTGAACAGCTTGGAGCCAATATGGTACAATGAATGAAAGAGAAAAAAGGGATCCTTCATCTTCATATTTTTGGGAAAGTGCATCCACAACCACATTGTCTTTGTATTTCTTATAAATGATCTCATAATCATATCCAAAGAGTTTAGTCACCCATTTTTGTTGTTTTGGGGAGGAAATGCATTGTTCCAGAAAATACTTGAGGCTTTGATGGTCTGTCTTAATTTGGAAAGGTTTCCCCAATAGATAAGGACGCCACAGATCCATGGCATGCAGAATAGCCAAAATTTCCTTTTCATAGATGGATTTGCCCAGATTTCTTTCAAATAGTTGCTTGCTGGTAAAGGCTAAAGGTCGACCCTCTTGCATAAGGACAACACCAATTCCTTTCCCTAAGGTATCACATTCCAACACAAAGGTCTTTGTGAAATCGGGAAGGGCGAGGACTGGAGTGGTGCACATGGCCATCTTCAAGGTCTGAAAAGCTTGAGCAGTGACTAGATTCCAAGTGAAAGAGTTCTTTTTTAGGAGAGCAATGAGAGGTGTTGCAATCTTCCCATAATTCTTAACAAACTTGTGATAATACCCTGTTAATCCTAGAAATCCATGCAAGCTCTTAAGAGTCTTTGGGTGAGGCCAGTATTTCATAGCTTCAATCTTTTTAGGATCCACCCTGACGCCATCTTTTCCAACCAGATGACCCAAGTATTCTACTTATGAGGCACCAAAAGCACATTTAGACCGTTTCAGGAAAATTTAGTGTTGAGAGAGTAGATGGAGAACTCGATCCACATGAGCAATATGGTCTATCTAGGTTTTTTTATAGATGAGGATATAATCAAAGAAAACTAAGAAAAAATGGTGGAGAAAAGGACGAAAGACATGATTCATGAGGCTTTGGAAGGTGGAGGGGGAATTACACAAGCCAAAGAGCATGAACAAAAACTCATAGTGGCCCTCATGATTTATAAAGGCAGTCTTGTGAATATCTTCCTCTTTCATATGTATCTGGTGGTAGCCTGAACGGAGATCCAATTTAGTGAAGAATTGGGTGCCACTCAATTCATCCAGGAGGTCATCAATGACAGGAATGGGGAATTTGTCTTTGATGGTAAGTTTGTTGAGGGCACGGAAGTTAGGACACATTCACCAAGAACCTTCTTTCTTTAGGACCATGACCACAGGATATGAGTAGGGGCTCGTACTAGGGTGGATAACACATGCATTAAGGAGTTCCTGGACCATTTTCTCAATTTCATTTTTTTGGGAAAAGGGTTGACGATACGGATGGATATTGGGAGGNAGTAGTGGGATTTATTGGTTTAGGGTGAGGGATAAAGGAGGGTTTGAGATTTTGAGTAGATACAACCTGTTGTGCTTCTTTATCTCTTTTGGTATCCTCCACCCATCTCTCAGGCCGAGCCATGAGGACATGGGCCCGAATTTCATCCTTGAGGCCACCGATAAAACACTCTAGGAAAAAGGCATCAGACATGCCCTCTGTTCTAAAATCCAGGCACTCAAAGGTAGCTATAAAGTATTCCATTGTTCCTAATTGTTTTAGCTTTTTCAAACAGCCCAAATGGTTGGTGTCAGTGTCAAAGAATTCATAAAGCTCTGCCACAAAGTGTGTCCAAGAAATATACCCTTGACGAGAAGTTTTTCTCCATTTCCACCATTGCCAACGTTCTTAATCTAGATGGAGAACACCATACCAGAGTTTGGCCAAGTCATATGTAATGTCATATAAAGAGAAGTAATGTTCCATTTGGGTTACCCAACCAGTGGGGTCCGAGCCATCAAATTTGGTCACATCCACCCGTGGAAGGCATAGTTCACGCTGAAATTGATGGTTCTGCAACGTATGGGAATGAGACGAATGGTCACCTTCAGTATGTGGAGGTGAGGAAGAGGAAGGGTTATCTGTAGGGATATGTAGTTTGGTCCAGAGTGTCGAAAAGACTAATTCAAGTTGGGTGGTGAGGTCTTGTTTGATTTCCCCCATTGAGGACTACATGGTTGTATTGATGGTGGCAACATTGGCACTAAGTTGTTTCACTTCTTGTTGGGTCTCAATGAGACCAGATTGCAAGGTGTTGAAGTGATCTTCCGAGTCTTGGCTACGAGTATGGGCCATGAGGATGAGGAAACTGAAAAGGGGCAGACTGGGTAAGAAAATTTGGCTGAAAAAATGATATGGATGAATGTGATAAGGGCGAAGAGATGGATCCAATGGAATAGATCTCAAATAATGTTGAAAAAATTTATACTCTGTTCTGAAGAATACTACAGAGAGGGAATGCCTAAATACTTAACTAGAAAGAAATGTGTATTTACTTGGCAACCTGAACACAACTGCATGACAATAGATCTTGTATGTTTTAATTTGTTTATGTTTCTGTCCCCCAAGGGTTAGGTATTCAAGGGTTCTACAGACAAGGTTTTTCCTTATGCTATAGCTCTCTGATATACGTACAGGGTCCAACAGTAGTACTTGACCCAATATCTCAGGGCACTAACTAAGGAGGATAGATTGTACCCTTAGTCGTACTACCCAACTACCCATGTACTAGAGAGTATCTTCCCGAGTGCTATTCTCGGTGACACTATAATAGTCAGGTGCTTGATCGGTTTATCTAAAGAGAGCTTCAGGTAATCTAGGTTGATGCGTACACAAGTGTTGTCTAATGCACTATCGCTCGAAGGGGTACCAACAAGGGTTACAAGGGTGGACAACAGATGTGCACTTAAGTACCACTTGTATTTCATGTGTGTATGAATCCCTCAACCGAGGGTTTATGCACGTAATGAAAAATCTCTGTGGCTTAAAGACATTGGAATACGTCTCTACCCTGAAAAAATAAATTTAACCCACACTTTCTGCCGAGGAAAGTGCTCTAATACCACTTGTAATATACCAGATATAAAATGTATGCAGAACTGAAATAAAATGCTAGTAATGGTAGAATAACAGCAATATAACCAGAACATTCACCACAATAACATTGAAATGATATAAGAATAACAACAAAAATAACACTTTGAATCTGAAAGCAATGTTCATGGGCCTCTTCGAGGGGGAAACCTCCAGTTGAGAAGATCTCTATTACAATAATATCCAAACTAGGGTATTATAGCTTTTCATGGCCTCGATCTACACGACCTCTCTCACACGCATGGTAATTAACGCTCTTGCCTACCATTTCGAGTTATCTTTCCATTGCATTAAGGAAACACGGGGCAATGGCTCTGTGTTTTTTCTACCAAACTCTACCTCTGAATTCCGTGTTGATTCCCTGTTGTTAGCTATGGCTCTGGTTGTGAGGATTGAGCCCAACGACATCCATACATTGTTATCATTTCACAATGCCAGAGATGACTTATAAAGGAATGGATGGCGTGTGTTTGTTGAAAATTTCAAGGGTTTTAATCTAAGAGTTGCTCAAGAATTCACGTTGACATTCGACGGTTGCAGAGGAAAAATAGGAGATGTCCAGCTTGAGTTAAATGAAGATTTTATAAGCCAAGCCACCGGTCTACCAGTTGTGGGAAAAAAATGGTTCAAAAACTCAAAGGTTGAAGAGGTTCCCTGGTCATTGTTGTTCACCTCAAGGAGAATTACCAGCTGCGACCGAGGTATGCCTGTCTCATCTTTAAAACCTAGATGGCATGATCTGTTAGCTATTGTGAAATAGTTTGTTACCTGTGAGGGGAGATATGGGTTGGTTTTCTTGTATCACTTGCGATTGCTTATGAGTTTTATCGATTTCCCCCTGAACATGCCCTATTTTCTCCTTCAAAGTCTATACAAAATGGAAAAGCAGTTTAAAAGGAAGAAGTTTGATTCTAGTCTGTTCCACCATTGTTTAATCAAGATTATCATTATACATCAGTTGAAATTAAACAATGATTGTTGGGATGCTTTTCTGTTAAGAAATGGTTTTGGTAGCAGTGATTTGGGATAGGTTGACAAGCCTGTCATCACAAAAACCCTCGTGAAGCCTACCATCTCTCCTCCTTCGCTCTTTCCCTGTGATCCTATTTCTAATTTGGAACCCTCGACCTATCCTGACACTACCCAACCCGACACTCTACCAGATTCATATCCTAAGGGTGGTGTTAAGACTATTAAAAAATCCACAAGGAAAAAGTGTAAAGGCAACGTTGATATCAATTATAAGAGTAAAAGGGTCACTCGTTGGGTTTCATGATGTGCCCGAAATAAACCCAAGCCCTATGAAGACCAAAATGCAATTGTGTTAAGCGAGGATTCTTATTCAGAAATTGAAATATTCCTAGCCGAATAGTATCCATATTCATATGGACTTTCCTCTGATAAACCCTACGATTATGTTACAAACCTTCCACTGTGTCTAAAGGACAATCCTGATTTCCCTGGAATCAAAATCAATAATGAACCTACAGGTCAAATGGAAAATTCCCCACCTATTAATACTATCACTGCCAATACACAGTCTATTCATCCAGAGTGTAATGAATGTCGATCATGGATCGATAGGTATTACAAAGACGTGCCCTTACTTCAGTCTCGGCTTAAATCCTTGGAAGACCAGGTGAAGTTGCTAATGAAGGAGAATGGCAGACTTCAATCCATAGATCAAACAAAAGACAAATGCCAAAAAAACACAGGGTCTRTTGTTTTTAAGAACGTGGAAGCAGTGACTTTAATAGTAAATTCAAAGATTGCTTGATTAAKTYGAATCCCTTAATTTGAGGTATGATTTTTTWAAAATAASTTTAGTATGATTCTGTCTTTTTCATATTAGKATACATGATTTGTTTKCACAKATTACCTTTAGTTTGTTTTGATTGATTCAATAAAATATGGTTCTAGTTATAATTATAACTAGCTACARAATCGTGAGATTATGTAGCTAGTTAGAAAAATTCGAATTACTTGTTTTGATAACTGAAAATACATATGAAATCTTTTATTTTTATTTTTTCACAAGAACCTATGATTTMTAAGGAGATTTGAAGCACTGTTGGCATCAATCAWCATACTATYTTTATGTTTTGTAGAATAGGTTGTTAGTTTTTGGTATCAAGTAGAATYTGGGAGGTTGCATCCCCCACATTTTTTGGAACAAATTAGATGTTATCAACMGGAAACGTTTTGTTCYTGTAACCTATATAAATGGGTTGTTTTGTAAACTTGAGATCATTGTTKCCTGGAGGCAAAMAACTATGGATTTATGATTGACAGACTTGAATATAAGATGATATTTKCACAGCTTTAGCTTCTATATATCGTGTTTTTATTCAAGTTATGATCATTTCGGTTTGTAATTAGATTGTGACTACTTTAGATATCATGKTTTATTGCAKATTGATGTGATGAAATYTATATGATATCCATGTTTTATGTCCCATATATTACATATAGTAATTTCTCTGTTCAAATTTGAGATTAGAAGATTCATCTTCTCTATTCATTGAACATTTATACACAAATTTTCACAGCAGGATTTATCTCAATGTGACCATTTGTGAAATTATAAAATTGTTGTTACTACATCTCTTATATGTTCTGTCATTCRCATTCAATCATTACTGCTTCRCGTTTACGAGAAGCATTTGTAAGATCTGTTGTGGGTTTKCCTCATCAAACAGCGAAATTGGATACTATACATAGGATGAATAGGAGATGTGATTACAGGTTAGTTTGCTAGTTTCATTTTATTAGTTTAGTTAATATAGAAATTTCCAGTAATATAAACACATTTTATTGTTCATCTCTTTTTCAATTAGACAACTTTCTATTTCATTTCTTGTTTATAAACGTTATAAAAAAAAAAATCAAAAAGACTGAATGATAGTTTTGTTGTTGTTAAATAAATCAATCCATATTCGATTTTTGCAGGTTTAGATTAAAATTGGCATTCTGTAAATGTTATACATATATTAGAGATATAATCATTTCTATATATTGTACACATAATAAGTAGAGCTATTTTATAAATATTAGTTAGCAAACTGTAAGTATATTTTAGATTTGTATATAGTTTTCAGTAAGTGTTTTTCATTAAAGTTATTTTCTTTAGTTTTTTTTTTTCACTTTCATAGGATTTAGATCATCCAACAGAGCCGCTAAACCCATCAAAGTGGATTAATCCAAATGGCTTGGGTTAATTAGACAACCCGGGACTAGATTCACTCCTCCAGTTAACGAGCGGTCAATTTCGCCCGTTAAAAAATGGCGCTAGAAGGAGGGACTGAAAATTATTAATGGCATGAGGTGGTCGTAAGACTCCTCCATCACCTACCCGCTAACCTATAATGACTAGAAGTCATTCAAATGACAAAATTGTACCTCAAACAACAACCACATCAAACGACGATCTACGGATCACAGTTGAACCAGTAACTCCAAATCCTACGGGTGGTGACATACAAGAGATTGTTCGCCAATATATCATAAGAACACACAGTGACTTCGCCCATTTAAGACAACCAAACCAACCTTTGGACCAACCATTATACTTCTCTGATATCAGAGAACAACTTGGAGGCACTGACCTTACTTTAAACCCTACAGATCCAATTCCCACTCTTGTAGCAGGAGGATCTGGTATACCACCATCACCACCTCCTTCATCTCCTTCTTCTTCCGGAGAAGAATCCTCTGATGAAGGAAGTTCCTCATCCCAGCCTTTGACACCACCCACACCTATGGCCAACCAGAAAAATCCCACTAGACCTTGGCTCAACCAAGATACAGTGGCCATACCTGGGCCTCAGCATCCCTTACCCAAACACCCGGAGAAATGTCTCCCTAAATTTGAACCAGACTCCAAACAGATCGTCGAAGATCACATCAAAAAGTTTATGTTAGCCATTAGAATCCATAGTGTCGAGCATGAATACGTAGTCTGTAGATTGTTTCCCTACACCTTTGAGGGAAATGCCTCTACCTGGTACTTTTCCCAACAACCCCACACCATCGTGTCATGGGAGAAGTTTGAATCCTATTTTCTTGAGAAGTTCAGAGACGACAAGTCTCCTGAAGTTTTATTCATGGATCTTTCTAGTTTAAGAATGAACCCCAAAGAGAA
Source organism: Picea glauca (assembly GCA_000966675.3). Lineage (NCBI taxonomy): Eukaryota > Viridiplantae > Streptophyta > Pinopsida > Pinales > Pinaceae > Picea > Picea glauca. The sequence continues at coordinate 25,640 of JZKD02S2164665.1, forward strand.
GATCAAAGACTTTAATCAAAGGTTCTTGACGCTAAAGAACTGAATCCCTATGGATTCGATGCCTGTCGAGAATCTTATTATAGCATATTATATGAAATCCTTACATCAAAGCATAGCCATTTGGGTAAAGAGATCCAAGAAAGCCACATTGTTAGAAGCCTTCGAAGAGGCCAGTCAGATTGGGAAAGACATCCTCAGCTTAAAAGACACTACTAGAAATTAAATAGAAACTAGTTCATCTTCCAAAAAGAAAATCAAAATCCTCCCTAGGCCTTCCCAAAACAAAGCCCAACCCGAAAGCCCGGATTTAGAAAAATTACAGAAATTCGTTCAAAAACTATCCAATCAAGTTATAGATTTGAAAAGGACGGTTGAAGAAGCTTCTTCGAGCAAAGGGCCTTACAAACCCCCTTTTAGGAAGCCTTTTCCCACTAGCCGACCTAATTCAAATACTGAAGGCCTAAATCTAAAAAGCCTGCAATTCGCTATTCAAACGATTCTAGAAGCACGGGATAACTTAATGCCTCCTGAGATCCCTGAGGAAGTAGCTGAACAAGAGACAGTAGAAGAAGATGAATTCTCTCCGAACATTTTTGGACATTTTTCGGATAGTATTTTTCAAGCTAATTTCTAAACAGTGCATCCTTACAATACTAGGAGTAAGACAGCAAACAAGCCTTCTTATGAAATTACTACGACTTTGCCTCCAAAACAGTCTAAATCAACTGAGACTAAACAGAATTCAGTAAACCCAAGCCTAGATTATGATTTGGTTGAAGATCTAAAAAAACTTAGGGCTAATATTTATGTTTATGAATTATTAAAATTCCCTTTTCTTCTGCAAAAAATGCTACAAAATATTGCAGAGAATAGCAAAAATGGCAATCCAAGCAGTAACAAAGTTGTTCAGAACAACCCCAAAGTTCCTCAGAAGGCCTCCACCAAAACTACTTCTGATTCTCACGAGAAAAGAGACCTTCCTGTAAATAATGTAACAAATGTAGATAAATCATTTTTAGAGACCACGAGTACAAAGCAATAAGCTTCCACTATTACTACTCGCAGAAATGTCCCTCCATTTTTGTTAACTTTTGAAATTTTCAATAAGAATGTGCATAACTGCATGGTAGATTCAAGAGTGTCATATAACATAATGCCTTGGTCTGTTTTTCAAAATATTAATGCCGAAGTTCAACCATCCACCTTGAAGATCATCCAGATTGATCGAACTAGTGTTAAAGTTATAGGCGAATTGAGAGATGTGCTTATAAGATTGTCGTCTAACCCTAAAGGTCATCAAGTGATTGATATTATTGTTGTAGATATCCCAGAAGTTTATGGTTTGTTTTTAAGCAGAGACTGGTCAGAACACCTACACAACTATTTTTCCACGGATTGGTCTCACTTGTGGCTACCCAAGAATGGAAAGCCCAACAGGATCAAGGTAAATTGTGAACGTTACCTAAAGTTCACAGTGAGGGATTTAAATGATCTCAATGAACCTTTCACACCTTCTGTTGATTCACCCAAAATACAGGGGATGGATACCTTTTTTGGCAATTTCATGGCCGAAACTTCCACTATCACTAACCCGGAACAACAGTATGAAATTTTGACATATACGTAGCCAACAGTTTCTTCCCAGTGGTCACATTCAACCGACAACAATCAAATATGGTCTCTTCACTTTGATGGGTAAAAATCCAAGGAAGGAGCTAGTACAGGCTACGTGATTATCGATCTAGTAGGTAACAAGACCTTGATTGCATGCAGGTTAGAGTTCGAATGTACAAACAACACAGCAGAATATGAGGCACTATTGCAAGGTCTCAGAAAAGCATTAGATACGAACGTTCAAAATTTGAATGTCTTTGGTCATTCGAAAATCGTGGTTAGACAGGTAAAAAATTATATCCATTGTTTATCTTCGCACCTTAGAAGCTACCAATCTGAAGTATGGAATTTTATGAATAAATTTGTTGCATTTAACATAAATTCTATTCCTAGATTGAATAATTTGGAAACTGATTTGTTAGCTAATGTAGCTTCGAAACTTTTCCCTGCAGAAGGTTTATCTCTGAATGCATTCTCCGTCGAACTGTTGTTCAGACCGTCTGTCCCCGACAACATCCCGAATTGGAGAGTCTTCGATGACGATCAGCAGATTATAAGTTTCCTACATATGGAAGAAACTTTCCAGGGCATGGTGATCGACGAAGGTACTCATGATGAAAATCTTTGTGACTTTACGGTAATACCACACCCAAGATCTCTTGAATTTTCATCAGATATGGTGAATTCTATCTCGAAATCTATAGTTAGATTAGAAAAATTTTACGATCTTCATGACAAGTTCAAAAAATTAGTGAACTGTAAAACGAATAGTTCCTCTTTGACGCATGAAAAAGTAAACTTGGGAACTAAAGACAAACCACAGTGCATTAATTTAGGGGTGGGGTGTTCTGAACAAGAAAAAGCAATGTTTATTAAATTGTTTAAGGAATTCAAAGATGTTTTGTCTTGGATGTACGACAACCTAAAAACCTTTGATCCTAACATCATACAACACGTTATTCCTATGAAACCCCAAAGCCAACCTTTTCAACAAAATTTAAGGAAAATGCACCCAAAACTCAAACCAACTGTCAGGAAGGAATTAAATAAACTCATGAATGCTAAGATAATGTTCCCAATTATGCACACACAATGGGTCTCTAATCTTGTCCCTGTCTGGAAGAAGAGTAGTGAAATCTGACTATGTGTTGATTTACAAAATCTTAATCGAGTGTTTGATAAAGACAACTACCCTGTCCCACCCATGGAACAGATCCTTCAACAGGTATCTAGTTCTGAAAGATTATCCTTATTGGATGGTTTTTCAGGGTTGATGTCCCCTCCAAACCAACTTCTGCACTCCATGGGGCACCTACGCTTATAGGAAGATGCCTTTTGGACCCATAAATGTCGGTGCCACTTTCCAGAGAGCGATGGACATCGCTTTCTGAGGCTTAATCAATCAATTTTTCGTAGTTTACCTAAATGACGTTATTGTCTTCTTGAAAAACAAAGAAGATCATCTAGCTCATTTAAGATTCGTTCTACAGCGATGTCGTAAGTACGGCATTTCCTTGAATCTTAAAAAATTTATCTTTGCAATAGAACAAGGTAAACTCTTAGGATTTATTGTATCAAGCGAAGGGAGGTTTATCGACCCTGAAAGAACTCAAGTCATCTTGAATCTCCCTCCTCACTCGTCGAAAATGTCTATGCAATCTTTCTTAGGTCAGATAAACTTTGTTAGAAGATTCATCCCCAGCTTTTCAGAAATGGTGAGACCATTACAAAACCTAGTAAAAAAGGATGTACAATACCATTGGGGACCTTTAGAAAACCAGTCTTTTAATTCAATAAAAAAGGCCATAATAGACGCTCCTTCTCTAATGAGCCCCGATTTTTCACAAGACTTCACCCTCTACACGTTCGCTTCTGACCATTCTTACGTCACTATCCTAACTCAAAAGAACGCTGAAAAAAATGAAGTCCCAATTGCCTTTATGAGCTCAGCCTTCACAGGGGAAGAACTTAATTACCCAGCAGTAGATCAACAAGCCTATGTTGTTTTCAAAGAAGCAAAGAACTTCTGATCTTATCTTTTGAAATCTAGGATGAAAATCATTGTCCCTTACCCGGCTATCAGAAATCTATTAGTACAGAAAGAAATAGGCGAAAAAAGGGCAAACTGGGTCACATCCTTGCAAGAGTATGACATAGAAATCACCCCAGAAAAAATAGTAAGAGGCCAAGGGTTATGCAATTTAGTCGTTGATTCAGTTGTTGGACAGCAAGAGGAAAATGATATGTCAAATCCAGGACAGCACTATCAAAATCTAATCTGTTGTACACAAAACTCTGTTAGTTCCTGGTATGATGATATAAAATTTTGTATTGAACATGGGTCAGCCCCCCGTCACCTAGATCCCACAAAAAGAAGAGCACTAAGATTAAAATTTTCTTCCTTCTAGTTGATTAATGGTATTCTGTTTCATCAAAATTTTGATGGAGTACTAATGCACTGTCTTGAGAAAGGTGAAGCAGAAAAGATCTTATTGGAATTGCACACAGGAGAAGCTGGTGGGCATTTTGGTGGAGATACCACTGCCCATAAATTATTAAGAGCGGGTTACTACTAGCCTACACTTTTTAAAGATGCTCATACTTTGTGTCGCAAGTGTGTAATTTATCAAAAAACATCTGGATGGATATAGAAACCATCCTTCCCTCTGCAACCAATTTCAGTAGACTCCCCTTTTCAGCAGTGGGGTCGAGATATTATAGGACCAATCAATCCGCCATCCTCACAATAGCATAAGTATATCATAACATCTACATATTACTTCACCAGGTGGTCCAAGGTTGCCCCATTAAAATCTATAAATACCAGCCAGGTAATATCCTTTTTGAATTCAAATATTATTACTCGTTTCGGTATCCCTGACTGCCTAGTATTTGATAATGCTTCTTATTTTTCGTCTCTTGAGATGAGTGATTTCGCTCTAGAAAAGGGAATTAAATTAAAGTATTCTGCCATTTATTACCCCCAAGTCAATGGATTGGCAGAATCGACTAATAAAAATTTGATCAAAATTATCAAGAGAACGGTCTCTGAAAACCATAAAAATTGGCATAATGCACTGTTAAATGCAATCTGGGTTGATAGAGTAACTCCTAAAACTGATGTGGGTAACTCACCTTTCTTTCTCGTTTACAGCAGAGAGGCGATTCTACCACCACATGTCCTCCTTCCCTCTCTATAGTTATCGCAAAAAATACAAGAAGAGGACTATCCCCCTTTGGAGAATCGAATTAACGCTTTGTTAAAATTAGAAGAAGTGAGGACTCAAGCGAAATGGAAATTGGATCAACATCAACTCATTGTTAAAAGCTGGTTTGATTCCAATTCTGACTCTGATAGAAATTTTGAGGTAGGTGACCTTGTCCTAAAATGGGACAAACCGCATGAGGGAAAAGGAGAGCATACAAAGTTTCAGTACTTGTGGCTAGGACCATTCTTAATTGCTGAAAAATTGGGTCCCAGTTCCTTCCAATTACAGAATTTAGAGGGACATCTAGACACCTATCCAGTGAATGGCCAAGCTCTAAAAAGGTACTTCGCCTGATGACACTCCCATGTACACTGTGTAAATATTTTTGTTTTGCTTTCTTTTTGTTTTTCTTTGCTGGTTTGTTTTGATTTTTCCCTTTTGCTTATCAGTTTTTCTTTCTGAGATGCACATGCCTGCACCATGAACTAGTTCAGAAAAAAATAACAGAAAAATTTCCTCTCTAAAATGGCTATTGAAGGTTGTTTAAGCATCAATTATGATATTTTTCTAAAGTTTGCAGCCATGTTAAAGAAAACCTGTTGTTTGAAAAGCGTTTC
>JZKD02S2164676.1:29848-42839 GCA_000966675.3 Picea glauca
TCCTATGTTATGAACATTGAAATAAACTTCTAATTGTTGTAACCATTGATTCAAGTCAATAGAATCAACATCACCTTGCTACGATTTTATATCCACTTTTGCTTCCACTTTAAACGTAGATTGGGAAGAAGTGATGACATTGGAACTTGGTTTCTCTTTCATTGACTCTTTTTTCAACTCCTTTTCCTGGTCTTCACTATCTCCAGATTTCCCCCCCAAGCCAACTTCTAAGTTAGAGCTATCAAAATCCCAAAAAGGTCCAAACTTATTCTCTAGAGTTTCCATGAGGATGGCCATGTCACAAGAGATGTCAACGACTTGTGCTTCCATCTTTGAAAATATATCCTTTAACTCATCCCATGGATTGTTATTGTACTCATGGGGTTTTGAGATTTCTTTATTATGCCAATTCCTAGATCTTGAAACTTCCCACAAAAACCCCAAAGAAAGTTGCTCCAATATCAATATGATATGGAATTGTCATGGATGTTACACTTGAATAGTTTGACACAACACATCTTACTATATTTTGAAATCTCTTATTATGTAGTGTTTTACTTTAGATTTTGAATTTAATACTACTAGCTTAGCACACATATACTGAAACAATCTAAAATTGAAATGAAAGAAGCTAAGCAAATAACACACCATCCACACCATGAACACAATATGTACCTTGGAAAAACCTAGCTAGAAGGTGAGGTTTATGCCTTGTTCTTTTCTTCTCAATTATGAAATGCAAATACATAGAAAGTGCACTCGCTATGGAGTTGTCATTGACAATGTGACCTGTATGACTACTATAGGATCTTATACTTCCTTAGTTCTACTTCAATATCCCACTCGCAATGCTTTGCTCTACTATGGAACACTAGTAAATACAATAAGAATTGAACCCTTACTGTCCTAGCAACCTAGTATTTAACATGACCTAATAGTCGTCTAGGATTAGGGTTATGGTTTTGCATGCCTCAACTCCCAATTCGGGTCAGGGTTTTGGAACCTCTAGAATCTTCTTGAAATTCCACATGTTACTAGCTCCATATGTGTGTGTAATGGAAGTTGATGTGTGGCATCAACTCGATATCATGGTGGTCAATAGGATAGGTTGACTTGCAAGGGACATAAATTCTCATACGAACTCTATTTGAGGTGATCTTCACACCATTGGAAAAATCTCAATGTGTAGACTAACATCAAGAGGCTGGGAACTTCATTTGCAAAGTTTTGACCTTAAAAATGACCATTTAAGGCCTTAAATAAGCCTAAATGTTTTTTTGACCCCAAATCACCAAAAGGAGACCTACCCCTAAAATGGGCCCTACAAACCAATAGTTCCAATTTTTCCACCTTGAAAGTACCAAAATAGATTAAAAAACAAATATATAATGATCCATTTTAGATCAAATAAGGCATAAGAAGTTTGGATCATTAGAGAGAGCAAATAAAATTATTGTGATTAGTTTGAAAACTTTACTTTAGGTAGCTTACCAAGGGAGAGAACAAAATTTGGCTATAATATCGAGGTGTCATCTTCTCACATAGAATTATGCAAATTGTCATGACATATCCTAGAACAAACTTGCTTGAGAGTCATGGAATTCTTCCTTGAGGAGATGTAGGACATATGTGTGAATCTTTAGGTAAAGAACTTTCACTAGGAAGTTTGATCCTTCCAATATAGGTGTTGCAGAAATGGGTGGTAGAATTGTGTAAAGACATTTCCAAGCATGGAATCTAATTCAAACTAAAATGAAAATGAATCAAGGACAAAGATCACCTAGAAAAAGTTCTTATAAGAGGGTCTTTATTTTTCACAAATGGTGATTTATTGTTTAGAAGATGCACTGTAATGTTCAGTTCAAGTTCACCATAGTCATTGAATGAAATGCACTATAAAAAGATGAAAAAGGAAATCGATGTTTCAATATTGAAAATGAGCATTAGTGTGTTCTAGTTCGTGTTGGTGCACAAGTGTGTTTTTGAGATATTGGAGCATTGCAGTCCTTTTTTATATAAAATATATTTTTAATGCACATTTGATATAATATATTTTGTAATGCATATTTGTAGGTCTTATATTGATATCAGTTGGTTGGTAGAAAGGGGAAAGTATTTCACTACAATGAATGGGAGGAACACACGCAAAAGGAGAAAGGCAAATGACTCGAAGTTTAAATATATAAGTAATGTATTTTGAAAAATATGTATGGGTTTAAATAATGTGTAGTGGTTAATGTGTGGCATGCAAAGAAAAGTTTGAAAAAATGATTAACAATGTTTGTGAAGAATAACATAAAATTTTTAAGAACATGTTACAAATAGGGGATGGTCGATCAAAAGTTGATCAACATGACAATTCATTTCTTTGATATTTTTATTGAAATTTATAATAATGTTTGCTAACATTCACACATTCAAAATTGCAAATGTTGAAAATTGTGAGGGCCACACCAATGAGGATAGACCCCAATTCTCCCATAAGAATGGAAGATGTGTGAAGAATATAAAATATGATGAATTGGTCCTCAATTCATTTGGAGTATCCCAAAAAGTTATTGAAAGGGGAGAAATATTATACAAATCTACGAGATAATTGGTGGAGAGAACATAAAGACATATTTTTCACTTATAGTATACAAATCAAACCAAGGAAACTAAGAACATGATTATTAAATGATTGCAATAATTATATCATAAACAATGGTCAATGAAACCTATGAGACTTGCAATAGAAAAAACATACAAAAATATAAAAGAAGGCTTGAAAAGGTAATTCAATGATATGTAATTAAGGGACTTATAGCCCACTCCTTTCAACAACACGGATACTATGCATAAATAACTTTTGAACTCTGTCTATAACGTTCCCCAAGCTAGCTGAGGTCCATTACGTGCGGAAATACTCATAAATTAAATTTTTTAAAGCTAACTAAATACTTGTAGCTTACTAGCTACGAATTACACCCATATCTAACTACTATATGATACCATTAATTAAATGCATCTACAACATTAATGCAATTTAAACAACTCAACACAACAACATATAAATCGTTCTCAAACATAGATTTAATGCACAACAATTAAAACTCGTAATGCAACACAGAAACAAGATAAACACTTATCTTTTAAAAATGGTTGTGCAACTAGCTGCTTGGGATGGAAGTTCCACCCAACCATAGACTTGTTGTTCCAAATATCAATAGCAAGTCACCCCCAAGTTGGGGCTAGCAATCCACAAAAGAGGGTGGTCTCTCACTATCCACTCATAGCTCATAAAATCCCATAACCCACTAGTATTATCCTACAACTATCCCGATTTTTGACCAACTATCTTCCTCTCGACCTGCCCAACCCAAGGAATGTACCTCGTCATTGCTCTCAATCCATCAAGTGTCCCATTTGTTTATCATGGTCTCTCTGGAACAAGTAACCAAGAATCTCTCTACTAGGAAACTCAAGGGATCTCACTACTAGGAAAAACAACAACAATCACTTGTTGTTACAATGCAACTCACACAAGAGTTCACTCTTCAGGCCTAACAACCTAATTGTTTAGTCTTTAGTTCCAAAACTCTCAAAAAACGCTCCAACATGCTCCAGAATTCACCCAACCTTATTGCTCTAACTCCAATGCTCTTCTTCCCTCTTCTCCCATTATTGTTCATGCAAAACATGAATGTCTAGAACTATTGTAACTCCCCATACGAATTTCCTCTCTTTGTCTTACTTTCCTAACTTACACTCTTTCCCAAATTGATTGTACTCACCCCCATGCTCCCAATAATTATGGGATGTGACTTCTCACACCCACCCTCTTGCATGTATTCAATAATTGGCTTTGGGGACATTCAGTAAAAAATTAGAAGGTTCATATACCAATAGTAATTTTAGGAAGTGAGTTGAATTAATAGACATGTGTAATTTCCCCCTTTGGACCCCTCTTAGACATTCTCTTAGACCCTCCCCTCTCTTGTGGATTAATCAACCCTCGTCACTGTCCATGTTCCCTTCATAATTGGCATCACATTTTATTATTAAAACTTAGAAGTACAATTCACATATACATTGCTTGGTTGTGGCCACACATTATATCCACATAAGCATTAATTAGAAAGAGGATTATAGTGGGGACATTACATTCCCCCTCCCCTATAATTGTGCATCGTCCTCGGTGCACCCTATGCCGATATACACGCACAAATTTACATCATAATACTAAGAAATAAAATTCTGCAATTTTACAACTCCAACAACAGTTCCAACTAAAATCTTATGTTCCTCTCAACTTGCTGACCCAAAGAATGTGCTCCCTTCAATGCTCTCAATCCATCGGGTTGTACCATTCTTTTATCAGGGCCCCCAACTTAGGTTGGATAGGACTCTGAGATGTGGTTCTAAAACTCTAGCTCCTCAAAATAGAGTCTTGCATTCTTATATTTTGTTTTCTTCAAAATTGTCAAAAAAATGTGGGTATTCTTCTCGCATGTTTTCTTTGTGCTCCCATGTAGCATCTTCAGGTCCATAGTAGGTCATGTTAGCACTATGTAAATTTTGTCCAGCTGATAGACAAACGATAGAGGTAATTGTTTCAACCATCTTTAGAGCTGGGCACTAGCCTGCTCAACTCATAGAGGGCTCTCTCGTGTCACTTGATATTTCTTTGGAAATCAGTGGCTAGATTTGGTTTGTTTTGGGGGTTTTTTATAAATTTGTTAGCGAGGGAAGGGAGAGACACTTAGGGCTATGGAGTCAAAATTCTGAAAGTGAATGAAAGTAATGACTGGCAGACTAAACTCTCCAGAGGATAAAGGCTAAATGAGGCAATGAATCTGAGTTGTAAATTGTATTTGAACAAGGCGTAGGAGGAAAAAGAAAATAAATAACTACATCAGAGCATTATTGAAATGAATTCTGAGTTAGTTAAGAGGAAACACACATAGTTTAAAATGCTTAAGCTGAGAGCATCATAAGACGAATTCTGAGCTTTTTAACTCTCCAATTTAAACAGAAGAAAACGTAAATGGAATTGAATAACATAGGAAATACATACAATGAAAGGAGACAAAACTCATATCACCACCATTAGAATCTTTTCATAGAGACTTCAAAAGGATTGTGCATATATATTCAATTAAACTCCAGAAAGTTATAAAGTCCTCCTGCTACGAGGGCAGGCACCTCTCTGGTAAGTCCAACCATTCATTTATCTTTGTACTAGTATATATAGATAAATTACATCTAGGATTCAAAACGAATCATCTTCCCCAAAATACCAAAAATAGACATCAGTTACAACGAAGAAGTAACGTACGACAACTGTACTCCTATTTTCTAGGGGACATTATAATAAAAAACTAACATATTTGAGATTTTTGCTTTAAACGCCACATGTCTATATCATTACAAAATTCTCTAAAACATACTTAATTTAGCTTGAAATCTATTTCAGATTAGCAATTTCTTATTTTAAAGTGTCAAGCCAAGCAGGCTGGTTTTCTCCAACACTTTCAACCACCTCAGCTTTAACCTTTGTCTTCTGTCACTTGCTCCTTTTCCTCTTGACAACTTGCGTGTGGTGTTCATCTGCGTATCTGTTGATGATTAAATCCTTCATGATGGGATTTAATCTGACCTAGTTGTGTGCTCTTGGCTCCTCTGCAGGCTTCGTGTGAAACTTAGTTGCTAGTATTCGTGCAACAAACTTCTCTTTTTTCTTCACTGATAAATTTGTCATATTATTTGAATATCCCAGTTCACTGGAGGCCGTTTGGTATGTCGTATCCATTCTCTCCAGTTTTCCAGAAAACATGAGCTTATCTCCCTTAGCTGCACAAGAATTAGAAGAATGATTCGGTTTGTGATTAACTCGTTCATGAATGAAATGTTAAACGCCCAAAATAGAGTAATGTCATCCATGTTTTGAAAGATAGTCGTTATTGAGTGCCAATCATAGGTTACCGACGAAAGCACTTGCAAGTACAACGACTTATCAAGCTCGTCTATTAATTTCAAATGATGAGTTTTTCGGATCAGTCCTTTGGCGGCGTTCACCTGGCATCGCACGGATGGAAAGTACCCAAACAAGTGTCTTGAGGTGATTTGATTGGCCGTCAACTTTCCCTTTCCACATGCGATCTTTGGATTGGACACCTTCAATAATATCTTGACATGTGACATCGGGGTGGGATTGGGTGGTTTCAGGCCTACCCGCTCTCCCCCCCGATATGTATTTGGTGGCGCCACGTACCCTCGGAATGAAACCGTGGTATTCTTATCAGCGCGCCTCCGAGAGACTAATCGATGCGTTATTTCTCCGGTCGATATGTCCTATGACAGTGGATCGACAACGTCCATGATCCATGACCCATTTAGTCCCATCGACTTCGTCTTTCTGCTATATTTAGCCCTGTCTACTAGATGTGGCCTCACCCACCAGTCTATCTCTCCCCGATACTGTCTTAGCCTCCTGCTAAGTCCCGAGGCTGGGACTCCATATAAAAAAAAATTCAGTGATAACATGGGCTCCAACTGGGGATGCTATCCTCCCTGTGAGGTAGCAAAGAACAATAGACCTTGTGCATTATCTATTGGAGCTTCTCTCACAACAGGTGTGTGCCATGCTTTGACCTGGAGACTGAATGTTGGATATACTGCTAAAATCTAATTGAATATTTTACTTGGAAATCTAAACTTGAAAATGCTTGATCATCAAGCTTATTTACGCCTACCTACCCTAATTACCGAATGCAATGTTAATCAAATGAAATTAAAATGCCAATGCAACCATGCCATCGTTTTATCCACTGCTTGTTTATTTTGTACATGTTTGCTCCAAAATCTGTTCACTGATAACCCATCCGAGAAGTTATGTATGAATTTGAATCTTAGGATTTCAAAAATATTAGGACTAATCATTGTTTCTAGGCAAACTGCAAATGGATCTTCCAACACATGCGCAAAACGACAATTATGTTTCGTTTCTTCCACTGCGTTCCTGTGTTCATGTGTTTTACCCTGTCGATTTTCATCAAGGGGCTGATAGATCTGCTGAGACGACTGGAAGTAACAACCTCCTGAATCACAAGACAACACTTGCTGAAAAGAAACCTCTGGTGTAAAACAATCCATATCTAATACTGACATTGATTCACCATTATCTTCACCTTTGAGCTTGCAATCCATCCTAAGCCTTAAATTCTGATTGTTAGAATTTTCCATATAACATGCCACAGGTTCATGAAAAATCATTTCTTCTTGATAAACAGAAACAGAAAGACAAGCCTCTTTCATAAGTGTTTGTTGTCTTTGCTCTATTTTTTCTGTTCTGAGAATATTTTCAGATGAAATGGAAGCCATAGGTTTGCTTACTCTTCCATGCATATCAACAAAAACATTCATACACTCTTGAACATCTTCAGATACGACAACCAGATTATGTGTATCAAGATTATCCTCTTGTTCATCAAACAATTCTAGTTTGGTTTTATTAACCTTCTGGAAATTTGCTTGAGGGTTGTTATCTTGGCTTATAGATGAATGAAGGGGAATAAGTTCTTGTTCATAATATTCTTGCAAATGTGGAAAGCTGACAACATGAACTATTTCATAGTCTGGAGTTCTCATGGATGTGTTTTCTAAACCATGGTTTTCAAAGGGATCAAATAGAACAACTGCCTCTTTATTTACTTTCTCTATTTATAACTAGAAAATAGCATACACAATTTTGTTATTTTCTTGAAACTCTATGCTGGTTGTTTGTTCACTGCTTGCAGTCTCTATATATGCAGTTCCAGAATTCTCATCTTTGTCTAAGCCACTTAGAAATTGAACAACCACAACGTTCATAGAGGAAGAAAGACAACTTTGAAACACTTTGTTTTGTTGGAAATTTTGTTGTATATCTAGATTAAGTTTAGGAGAAGGGAAATGACCTTTTACAACAATTTCTTGATCAACTTCATCTTCATTTTCAAGCTAGTAGTATAGCACAGGCTACAAATTTGGATTGAAATAACCTTTCATGTAGTCAACCACGTGATCTTTAAGTGTATGTGAAGGTTGTTGATCTTCCTCACTGACAATAATTTGCTCATGTAAAGTAGTTCTATTGCATTCAAACTTTCATGCTTCCTATATTTTCCCATGATTTGTTTTCAACAATTCAAAGGAAGAAAAACATAATGGAAGATGGTTTTCATTTGCAAGTCCACTGTATTTTGGATATTCAACATCATATTTGGAAGATTTATGATCTGGAACATTATTGACATTTTGCTTCAACAATTTGAAAGAAGAAAAACACAATGGCAAGGTTCTTTCACCCGAGTCAAAATCTTCTTCATTTTCTTTACTTCTGTCATATGTACATCTTTCCATTTCTCTAGGTTGCTGAACACACTTCTTTTCATATTCTTCTTTGACCAATTCCTACAATTCTTTGTCAATTTTTCTCAGTGAATCAATGTGATTTGGCATCAGCGCATGTTCTTTTGCTTCAATGATTATCTTAGAATTTTCTCTCAAACATTTAAATGAAGGAAAGCATAAAGGTCAAGAATTTCCTTCAATTGTTTCAATACTTCTTTCTTCTTTGTCACTGTGATATGTAGGCTGATTTCTCTCACTATACTGTTGCAAAGTAACATTTTCAGGAAGAGAAAATGCAGTTAGTTGTTCTAAGAAGTCAACATCATAATCATCATTATATTCATCATATATAGGCGAATCAACAACATCTGCGATGTTATCTAGCAAGAAAAAACTTGGAGCATCAAAATGTTCCTCAACAAATTGATCTACAAACTCATCTTCTTGACTGTCTACGACTGAATATATGAAACAATCAGCTCCATGTTTGTCATGGGGTGGATTAGAGACTACAAAAGCACCTTCTCTTTCAATAAGTGGGATATAATCCTTTGCAAAATCATTTTAATTCATAACTTCAAGAGGACCTATGATATCATCAATTTTATGCCTAAGATTCCAGTCAAATGTTCTCTGTTCATATTCATTCTCATGTCCTGGAACACCCAACTCTTCACTTTGAATTTGTTCGCATGCTAGGATATTGTGTTGAATTTCCTGAGCATCATTGAACATTTGTTGTAAGGTCTCAGGTCTTCTTTCCATCAGAAGGAAAGCCAGATCTGGGTGAAGAGTAGTGGCATACTGGAGCATGGCAACAACTTCAGTGGGTTGAATTTCTTTGGGCAAATCATAATAAGTACTGGAAAACCTTCTACTGAAAGTGGAAATAGTCTCATTGATTTTCCCTTCCAAGGCATAAAATTATGTAAGCTGGAGGTTTAGAGATTTATTCTTGCCCCAGAACTTCGAAAAAACACTCTTCAATTATTCCCATGAGCCAATGGTCTCTAGCTTCAAATGTCTAAACCATTCTTTGGTCTCTCCTTTCAAGGATTGAGAGAAATCCCACATACAAACATCGTCATGGTCAATCTCAAACAAGTCTATAAAATGCTCAAACCCTTGGATGTGTTTTTTAGCTGTGATGGCACCAAGTTCTCCATCAAACAAAAGTAGGTATTTGTAGTGCTTTGGAGGAAAATCATGAAGGATGTGGGGTAAATTTAAGGGTTTGTATATGTACTGGGTCTTGGAGGGTGTTGGATCAAGTACAGAAGATGAAATATCAGCCTTGGTCTTATGAGGCTTATCAACTTGGTTGTGGTTATCATAAGGCTTAGATGGGAGGTTTTGATCAAACTCAGTGATGAACTGAGGGGATACCTATATAATTTTAAGAGGAGGATATACAATTTCAATACTATCATGATCATCATTTGCTTGCAGTAGGTGAAGAAAAATTTGTCTAGCATGTTCAGGAAAAGACCAGAGGCAACTTACAACAAACACTATGGTGCCTTGGAAAAACTCTGATTTTAAGTACTTGCTTTCTTCCATAATTCCTTTTCGTACCTCTGTCAAGGGATCTCATCTTAGTGCAGTGGAGTCGCTAATGATATTTTGGAATCTGGATTCTGCATCCTCAGTGGAGTTGCCAGTGAAAATTCAAATTTCAGGATTCTTCTACCAGTGGAATCACCTTCAAATTGATTTTTCGATGTGTGGAGTTGCCAAAGTAGGAATATAGCTGATATGTGCCTAACTGTCTGCTGCTCTCAGACCTTAGAACTCAACCATGTCATTCTTACCCAAGGATTTTTTTTTAATTTCGTCCCCGACAACGGCGCCATAATGTTAACACTCTGTAAATTTTGCCCGTCTGATAGACAAACGACAGAGGTAACTATTTCAACTAGCTTTAGAGCTGGGCACTAGCTTTCTCAGCTCAAAGAGGGCTCTCTCATGCCACTTGATATTTCTTTGGAAATCAGTGGCTAGATTTGGTTTGTTTTGGGTTTTTTTTATAAATTTGTTGGCGAGGGAAGGGAGAGACACGCAGGGCGATGGAGTCAAAATTCTGAAAGTGAATGAAAGTAATGACTAGTAGACTGAACTCTCCAGAGAATAAAGGCTAAATGAGGCAATGAATCTGAGTTGTAAATTGTATTTGAACAAGGCGTAGGAGGAAAAAGAAAATAAATAACTACGTCAGAGCATTATTGAAATGAATTCCGAGTTAGTTAAGAGGAAACACACATAGTTTAAATTGCTTAAGTTGAGAGCATCATAAGACGAATTCCGAGCTTTTTAACTCTCCAATTTAAATAGAAGAAAACATAAATGGAATTGAATAACATAGGAAATACATGCAATGAAATGAGACAAAACTCATATCACCACCATTAGAATATTTTCATAAAGACTTTAAAAAGCTTATGCATATATATTCAATTCAGCTCCAGAAAGTTACAAAGTTCTCCTGCTACAAGGGCAAGCCCCTCTCTGGTAAGTCCAACTATTAATTTATCTTTGTACTAGTATATATAGATAAATTACATCTGGTATTCAAAACAAATCATCTTTCCCTAAATACCAGAAATAGACATCAGTTACAACGAAGGAGTAACGTACGACAACTGTACTCCTATTTTCTAGGGGACGTTATAATAAAAAACTGACATATTTGAAATTTTTGCTTTAAATGCCACATGTCTATGTCATTACAAAATTCTCTGAAAGATACTTAATTTAGCTTGAAATCTATTCAAATTAGCAATTTATTCTTTTAAAGTGTCAAGACAAGAAGGTTGGTTTTCTCCAATGCTTTCAACCACCTCAGCTTTAACATTTGTCTTCTGTCGCTTGCTCCTTTTCCTCTTGATAACTTGCATGTGGTGCTCATCTGCGTATCCGTTGATGATTAAATCCTTCATGATGGGATTTAATCTGACCTCTTTGTCTTCTCCTGGCTTCTCTGTAGGCTTCGTGTGAAACTTAGTTGCCAGTATTCGTGCGACAAGCTTCTCTTTTTTCTTCACTAATAAATTTGTCATATTATTTGAATATCCCAATTCACTGGAGGTCGCTTGGTCTGTCTTATCCATTCTCTTTGGTTTTCCAGAAAACATGAGCTTATCTCCCTTAGCTTCACAGGAATTAGAAGGATGATTCAGTTTGCGATTACCCCGTTCAGGAATGAAACGTTAATTGCCCAAAACAGAGTAATGTCATCCATGTTTTGAAAGACAATCGCCATTGAGTGCCAATCATAGGTTACCGACGAAAGTACTTGCAAGGACAATGACTTATCACGCTTGGCTATTAATTTCAAATGATGAGCTTTTCGAATCATTCCTTTAGCAGGGTTCACCCGACATCGCACAGACGGAAAGTACCCAAACGAGTGTCTTGAGGTGATTTGATTGGCCGTCAACTTTCCCTTTCCACATGCGATCTTTGGATTGGACACCTTCAATGATATCTTGACACATGACATCGGGGTGGGCTTGGGTGGTTTCAGGCTTACCCGCTCTTCCCCCCATTATGTATCTGGTGGCGCCACGTACCCTCGAAACGAAACCACGGTATTCTTATTGGCCCGCCTCCAAGAGATTAATCGATGCACTATTTCTTCACCTGATATGTCCTATGACTGTCGATCGACATCTCCCACGATCCATGACCCATTTGGTCCCATCAACTTCGCCTTTCTGCTATATTTAGCCCTGTTTGCTAGAAGTGGCCTCGTCCGCCAGTCTATCACTCCCCCATACTGACTTAGCCTCCTGCTAAGTCTCGAGGATGGGACTCCATATAAATATTTTTTTTAGTGATAACAGTTCCATTTAACCTTTACCAACCCTATGGCTTTGTTCATGAGCACTTTGGATTTCTGATCCTAGATGTGTATGGGTTCCACTCGAAAATCCCCTTCTTACTCCACCTGGATCACCGTCCAATCAATTATGTGGTTAGGGTCAGGCACATATTTATTTAATAATAACACACGAAAGACATTATGCACTCTCATGGATGCAAACAATGCTAGCATGTATGCAACTAGCCCTATCTTTTCTAATATCGCAAAAGGTACAAAATATCTTGCTGCCAACTTTGGGAAACTTCCTAATCTTAGTATATTTTCTTTGCCTTCACTTTAAAAAAAACATGTTCGACCATTTTAAAATCTCTAAAACCTTTGTTCTTGTTTGCATAACTTTTTTGCTTATCCCGAGTAGCCTTTAAATTTTACTTGATCTTTTCCATTTTCTCTTCCATTTCCTTCAACAAATTTGGCCCGGTTTTAATCCCTGCGAATTATGTAATTATATAAATGTGATTTAGGCTGGTGAGTCGATGTGTTGGGGCGAAGATCCCATACTGATTAATGTGGTCAGGGGTCAAATTGTGTATTATGCACATTGAAATAATTAATAAAAATAGTAGTCATCGATTACGATATGAAAGGAATGAAGAATGATAGGTGGACTATGATTTCACAAGAGAGAGGGGTTCAAGGGGGAATTATGCATGGGTATTAATCCAACCCACATTCCTGAAGTTATTATTATCATTGATGAGTAAACCTTATATTTTGTTGTTGAGTGTTCCCAAA
>JZKD02S2164687.1:0-32709 GCA_000966675.3 Picea glauca
ACTTAGTGGGTATTATCTCCAAGTCAAATTCAAGGATTTTAGCAATCCATTTTCTCCTTTTTGTGAGGGAAATCTCCTTACGGACTAGCAAATAGAGTTATACTTTGCATGCAGATATGACCAAGAGAAAATCTACTTTCTACCTTCATCCCCAAACTTAAATCCCATTTCTTTCAGTAAATACATGGCCATATCAACCTACCTTGTTCTAGGCGTTTGATGTTGATCCTCTTTTGCACTTCATCACTTGTTCACAGTTCTCCTTCCAAAGCTGACCTACATACAAGACAAGCAACGACTACACATGCATCTTACCTATAGACTAACATGTTAGAGATTCAAACATGTACTTAACAAACTATGAATAACTCATGAATTGGGACGGGAAAAACATTTTATTTATTACTTTGAATGAGTCAACTTACAAAAAGTTGAGACCGGCCACTACTCCGTGAACCTATTCCTGGGATCCTCTTCAACTGTCCTCCAAATTCTTTTCTTAGTATCTCTTCTGGCACAAGTATGGCTAAAGGGTTGGGACAATAGGAATATGTAATTGGGTAGAGTTTCTTTTCTATATTTGTCCTCTCTCCAAATGGGACCCCTAGCCCTTCTTTTATAGGCTAGAAGAAGCTATGTATTTGGATGAACCCTTGGCCATGCATGGCTGGGAGTTTCATTTAACTCACCCAGAGCTGTGTGTTCCATCAACAAATTTCCTTTTTTCATGCTTTTGTCGGTCCACGCGGGCTGTTTTAGGTCAGCTAGAATGTACACGCATGCATTAATAGAGTAGGGTGCATGGGCCCTTATAAAAGAGGTTTTTTAAAGAGTTGTTCAACAGTGCTTTGGCAAAGAAGGGATCTAAGATGGCCTGATGCCAAGTAAGAATGTATGGTGCAATTTAGGGTTATAACAGATACCCCCTAATGTGTGAGGTCAGAAGAGAATTTGATGGCCAAAATACATTACCAATCTTTACTGATGTGCCAAACGATTGAGCCCAAGGATCAAGAACCGGGAGGCACTGTCTGCAAAATAACAAATGTCTCACCGAGGCGGGCATACCCATGCTCAATATAAAAGAGAACCATGGCTACCAGTCAAATACACTATATATCCATGTCATATAACTATATAAAGTGTATCCATGAAAAATACACAGTGGAGCTACATCTCGAAATCAAAAAGATATACATATAGAGTATCCATCTTCTAGAA
Source organism: Picea glauca (assembly GCA_000966675.3). NCBI lineage: Eukaryota > Viridiplantae > Streptophyta > Pinopsida > Pinales > Pinaceae > Picea > Picea glauca. The sequence continues at coordinate 1,222 of JZKD02S2164687.1, forward strand.
GTTGATACGGCTTGATGGCTGGAGATGAGATCTTCAGAGCTCAAGCAACAACTTCAAAATCTTAAAAAATCAAAGTAGGAGTGTAATATGAGTGTACAACTTCACTACCTAGAGGTCTTTGACGGCTCGTCGGTCATGGACTAGATAATCTTGATGATCAGACTGAAGGCTTCATTGATTTTGAACAAGGACTTGATTGGACACTCAGGATGGCCGGGTATGAGGGCAAGAGACAAATTGCAGAGGGGCCGACTCAGGCTTGGTGACAAAATTCCCTTGGACAATAGCACGAAAAAATGATGAGACTCAGGCAACATGGCATTAATCATAAGTCTACGAAGCAGGAGGCAACTCAATCTCTCCATATGTTTGGAAGGATAACCAAACAGTGGAGGACACAACTCTATAGAGAGAGAAAAAATTCTTAAGGTCATACTACATCCCATAGTTTGATTAACAAACGGACAGATGTTCTTTATCCAAGGGTGACTCATTATGCTGCCAATAAAGAAAATACTTTTCCCTTCCTCTTTTTGGGGTATATTTGATTTTTTTTGTCTTTTTCAATCATTTTGGGAAAATAAAATAAAGGAATGTTATGTTACAATGGAGGAATGAGTATTGCAAACATACAAGTTCAAGGCACAAGGACAAGACTGATGTTCTAGTATACTAATACTCGGGAAAAATCCTCCATGGGCCAAGGGTGTTAAGACGTAGAAGCAAACTGTTACAAGGCTGGCGTACAAGATAGGCAAATGCGGTTAATAAAACACACAATGGTAACATCCTTCGATGTAAGTTTAACGAGCCCAAAGAAGGCAATCTCGGTGGTTTTTCATATTTAGAGAGTCTGAAAAAACATAAAAGGAGACTCCATTGGGGTACCTTTTTCGAAGATAGTCTAGTCGGTTCGAAAAAGCGGTAAACTAGCACCAACAAGACATCTATTCAAAACCATTTTAACGAGTGTGATAAGGACAAGATCACTCAGCCATTTTTTCATTTTTAAGGAGTTTGAAAAAAGCTTAACTATGGACTCCATCAGGAATGTTCTTCTAGACTAGTTTAACGAGTGTGAAAAAATAAGGTCACTTGGTGATCTCTTCAGTTTTAGGGAGTCTGAAAAGAGCTTAACTATGGACTCTGTGGGGGTTCCTTGTTCGTAAGTTTAGTCCCTCAGGCCAGAAAAAGGGATAAAATTATACCTGAGAATACTCTTCTATAGAGATGAAGTTCCATAGAGTATACCTTTGTTTGTACAGTTGACCGTCCAGACCGAAAAAGGGGTAAACTACCGCCAGACAGACGTGACTTCAAATTTTATTTTAATGAAAGTGAAAGGCCACAAGATCACTCGACAATCTTTTCATTTTTAGAGGGTCTGAAAAGGGCTTAAAAGAAGACCCATTATTTTTTGGGAGTCCTGAAGGTGAGGTCAAGAGTGAAGAAGAATGATGCAAATGAGGCTCAAACTCGTATTCAGGAAAAACTACAAGGACTCCTRAGCCTACAGTGTTTTAGAGATAGCATGAATACCATAATGCAACCAGRATCTACCTAGGGCATCCATGTTCCGGTAAGCTCTACCACCAAGTTGCGACACTTCTAAAGTAGAGATGATGGTTCTGTGTCACAACCTGATGGGATCRATYCTAYGGAAAAGGAAAAAGACAATGAGATACAAAAGYTAGGGTAGAAACCTAACCTATATGTTCAAGTTGATCATCGAAAAAAATWTCCATGGACCATCGAAAAATACTCAAAACTCAAAAAAATTGTCCCAATACCCGATCAAATCCCTCCTATGCAACTCCTGAATCACTCTAAATGGTTTTTGGTATAAAGAAAATGATAAGAGAGGCCAAAAAAGTGACAAAAGGAGGCCAAAAAGTCTATAAATAGAAGTTGGCAGCTCATTATCACCATTGCTAATTTGGAAATTGACTTTGGAGCCAAACTACCCCCTTTGATTAAAGTGGTGATTCTAGGGGCTACAGTGGATGAAACAAACTTTTGTATGGACCAAGTAAGTACAAACTCCCTTATCTTGCATTTTATGTCTTTATTTATGTATTGGGTTTCATTTTTTAGGGGGGCGTTGACCTTTAAAAGGTCGTCCCTAGGTCCACGCGAGATGTCTCAGGACAGGCCACATGTACATTTAGGCAGAGTAAACTCTACATGCGTGTACACGTGACTGTCGCCATTACAGCATGTGTGGGCCCCCATATTGAATGAAAAAGACTTCAAAAGCAAGGGTTAACTCTCCTTAACCTTTTTTTTTTGCAGGATGTATGTCCATTGGAGAGAAAGAGAGCATGAAGAGGTAAATGAGTTGGTCGGGGAAGACCCCAATGTTGTGGCTACGTTGATGCAGTGTGGGTTACTCAAGTTTTTTCTATGTCCTTTCATGCGGACACAACCTAGGATACTGAATGCCTTGGTTGAATACTGGCATCTAGATGTAGAGGCATTCATGTTAGAGGGACAGTCACTAGTGCCCACAGTTGAGGACATTTACTTTTTGACTGGCCTCTCTAGGAGAGGGGAACCAGTCAATTTTCGGACTTTTCCTGCAGGGCCACATAACATAGCGGAATTGATAGGCCTATACTGTGCAACTGATACAAACCGCGTGAGCACGCAGGTGCCCATAAAAAAGATCACTAACTTATCACTACAGGTGATAGTATTGCTTGTTGGGTGAATTACTGGTTCTGTGGCTCTACATCAGGCATCCCGTGCACAGATGAACTGTGCAGTCCAGTGCTTAAATGCACAATTTTTTTATTGGAGTACCACTTTGCTTGAGTGTATGAAGAGGCAATCGATAGATTTTCGTTTGTGGACACATAGGAACTTCAGGTTCGGGACCATTCTGTGTTCGTTCTTTTTTGAGAGAGTTCTGAGTTTTAGTCCTAGAGTAGTGGTACGAGGACATCGGGCCTCTCTTCCTACTGTGTGTAGATGGGCAGTACTACTGCTGCGACAGGGTGGTGGAAGGACCAATGAGTCCTTCGATGATGACTTTTTTCATGGCTATCATGACAGATCCCAGTTATAGAGGACTACCCTATGCCGGGATTGATTTTTCGAGAGACCCGGAGATACCAGTACCTCCTGGTGAGGAGTGAGGGGAGATGGGTAAGTCTCCACCTTTGTAGTATTTTTTGTTGTATATGTAATTTTTATGTTGTTTTGTTATATATATCATTTTTTTTATTTTTGTTATGCCAGAGTATTTGACGAGTATGTGTTCATTTTGTGCAGATGTGGGACTAGTGTGACCTGCTGACTATGCAAGGAACAGGCGTCATCCTCGGCTAGGGGCCGCACCTGTTGCTGCAGGGGAACCAGTAGTAGCAGGAGATCTTCCATCCAGGGAGGCTGAGAGGGTATTGAGATGGGTTGAGCATAACTTTACTGCGCTCACTTGCACGGTCCCGATGGCAGATATTGAGGACCTGCCACAATCTATGTAGCCTCATGTAGTGGGAGCACCATGGACGTGGGTCTGGTTGTTTCGGCATTTTTCCAATGCTATGGACCAGTATAACAAGGCCCACAGGCCCTAACTTTTAGCTAGACATTTTGATATGCCACGAGCACTACTTGTATATATTTTTTGAGGGCATAAGCCCTGTGACTCATTATTGGTTATATTTTTGAGGCGCTTGTGTCCATCTATGTACTCTGGTTACCTTATGATATTATATATGGTTTTTTGGTCTTTTTTGTCTTATGGATCATGTGTGAAAAAACATATTTACATGCTTATGTCAAATTTATTTCATATGTGTGCAAGATGTCAATCTAAAATTTGATTAGCTAGAGTATCTGTAACTTGGTTTAATCTCCTAGAAACATGAAAATATGTAATCTAATCAAAGTTTCATTCTAAGAGATGTACCCTAAGGAATCGTCGGTGTAAAGTTGGATCATGAACCTGGTACACTCTATTTAAGTGAGACACAACTAGTTGAGCATTGAGATAGACCCGGAGATGAGAGATACCCAATGAAAAAGCATCACGAAGCAACTCAATAACTGCACTATACTCGGCAACATTATTTGTGGTGTCACCTAAGCATATCCCTCCGAAAGATAATAAATGGCCTTGAGGTGTAAAGATTACCCAAGCTGCGGAGGCAAGCCTCCAAGTGTGCCAACTAGCACCGTCTGCATACCCAACGAACACTTTGGAATCCCTTGACATCTGCCACAGTGACGAAAGATAGTATCAATGACACGTCCATAATACTAAAAGAAACTAAAAAAGTAATAGTACAAAGACTATATATATGTTACAAAAAGTTACCCACAGTGACCTGCCTATGAGTAATACTTCTTGAGGTAGAGCCCATTTCTAGGCTCCACCAAAGCATTCCATTCAAATTCAACCAGACGATAAGCACCCTTTTTTAAAAGCTCTTTTATGATGAAAGGTATGAACCACATGGGTTTGAATTTTCCTTCCCCCAGGGGGTCCTTATCTTGGTCATAGACCAGGACAAGGTCACCATTAGAGAAAATCTGAGGATGAACAGACCTATCATACTGAAACTTGACCTTATGTTTATGATCCTCATTGGCCAAGGCCACATCACGACGCTGCTCATTGAGCTGCTCAAGGTATACTAACCATTCTTCAAGTGGAGAAGTGTCTGGCAATAATTGTACTGCCAACTTTAGAGACAGGATATGACATTCGATGGGAAAGACTGCCTCCAGCCCGTAAACGAGTTGAAAAGGTGAGAAACCAGTTACAATCTTAACAGATGTTCGGTAAGACCATAATGTCGAGTATAACATCATATGGCAATTTGACTTGGCTGAGTTGATAGTTCATTGTACAATAGTCTTAAGAATTTTGTTTACAACTTCCACCTGCCCATTTGCTTGGGGGTAGTAGGGTGATGAATGTTCTTGCCGTAACCCAATATTTGATGTTAAATTGGTCATCATCTAGTTCTGAAAGGGACTGCCATGGTCAGTGACAATCTCCCTCGGGATGTCGAACCTTGCTATTATCTGATTGAATAAAAAGAGAGTTGCAGTCTCTCCATCATCTTTAAACATTGGAATAACTTCGACCCACTTTGTGAAGTAGTCTACAACTACGATGATATATCAGTGCCCCCTTGATGAAGGAGGGTTTCAAGTAGTGTAATCAATCCCCCACTTGGTGAAGGGACCAACTGTGATGACAGGAAACATAGGAGTGGGATGTGCCTTCATCTTCCAAGAGAAGATTTGGCATGGATGGCACTTCTTGACCGATTCGATACAATCTTTGATAAGTGTCGGCCAAAAGTAACCTGCTCGTAGAATTTTTTGGGCTATTACCAACCCAGACAAATGATCGCCAGAAGCTCTAGTATGGAAATCATTAAGCATGAAAACTGCTTCCTCATGAGTGAGACATCGGTGTAGGATGCAGTCTACACCTCTCTGATACAATGTATCATCGCTTATGAGATAATTCTTAGCCTGATGGCGTATGCGTCGACGCTCATCGAGAGAAGCAGTGGTGGGGAACTTAAAAGTTTAGAGATAGATAAGTATATCTCCATACCAAGGATCTGAATATGTGATAAAAAACATATCTCCCTGGATAGGGGATTCTTCAAGCACAACGTCACCTGACTCAATCAGAAGTTCTGAAATAAGTTCTGCGAAGACCAGTGACTTTTTAGACTTTGTTGAAATGAAGTCTAAGTCAAACTCTTGGAGGATGACTATCCATCTACTGATTTTTTCGCCTATTACCCGTTGTGTCAACATGTACTAGAATGGATTCACGACCGCAATGACAGTGGTCTTGCGAAATAGAACATAATGATGAAACCATTGAACAACATGAACTGCTGCCAACGCAAATTTTTCGATGTGAGAATAATTAAGTTTCGGTCCTACAAGGCCTCGGCTTAGGTAATAGATCACGTATTCTAAGAACAAGTCATCTTCCTGAACTAAAACCATGCCAATGGTTGATTCTGCTGCAGCTAGATATAATAAGAAATCCTTGTTATAGTTAGGTGGCCATAGCAGAGGGGCAGTTGCGAGGGCATGTTTCAATGCATTGAAAGAGCATTGAGCCGCATCGTCCCAGTAAAAGGGAACGTCTTTCTTCAGTAAGCGCATAAAGCCCTTGGTGATTTCGGCATAGTTGGCGATGAAGCATCGTAAAAATTTTGCCTTTCCTTGTAGACTCTGAAGTTGAAGGATTGTGCATGGGGGGGGGAAACTAAATTATTGCCTTAACCTTGAGAGGATCAACCATGACCCCCATTGTTGACACTATGAACCTAAAAATCATCCTGATGTTACACAGAAGTTTCACTTGCTTGGATTCAGGCAAATCCAAAAGTAGCGACGATGTTCGAAGATAAGTTGAAGGTGTGTGGGATGATTTGTTCTCTTGTGAGATTGGGATGCTAAATCATCTAGATAAGCCTTGACTATATGCTTGAGGTCATGGAAAGTAAAATACATGGCCCATTGAAAGGTGGTTCCAGTATTTTTGAGACCAAAAGGCATTTTACGATATGAAAATGTACCCCATGGGAAGATGAATGTCGTTTTGTGTTGGTCTTCAGGTTTGATTTGGATTTGGTTATATCCCGAAAAATCGTCCATGAAAGAAAATGCGTTGCAACCTACACATTCATCAATGATCTGGTCGATGAACAATGTGGGAAAATTATCTTTGGGACATGCCTTGTTCAAATCACGGAAGTCAGTACATACACGAATCGTGCCTTGTTTTTTATTGACCAGCATGGGGTTTGACACCCATTGGGTCAAATGGATAGGATAAATAAACCCGACTTTTATCAATTTCTCAACCTCAACCTTAATGGTTGTTTTTGTCTTAGGATTAACTGTATGAATCTTTTTCCAAACCAACTTGGCATCATAATACATTGTGATTTCATGTTCAACTATTTTTGGATCGATGCTTGGCATTTCCTCGTAAGACTAGGAGAAAACGTCACAGAATTCTTTAAAAATATCTGTGTAGATTTGAATCTCTTCAGGGGAGAAATCATCTTTGATGAAGACATTCTCCATGATGCTAGGGTTTCGAGAGATATTGATCAATAAGGTTTCAGTGATAGTTACCATATTACCCTCAACATAAACCTCATGTGTAGCTAAGGGATTAATAGGACAAGACCGATCTCCTGTCATAGTCATGGTGAATTCTCTCGCTTCAATTCGGCTTAACTCTAGGAGGAAGTATGATTTGTGATGAATATCTTCCCAGGGTTTATCTGGACTAGTCATTGCTTCAATTATTGCTTCATCAGAGGGAATAATTAATTCCAATGAATCGGTGTAAGCGAGAGAACCCTGAGCCCAAACAGGATCTAAAAGTGGATCTAAATCTTGTGCAGGAGCTGGATCAGTGTGGGATGAAGTTTGTTGGACTAAAGAGTATGCTACTTCAGTTGTGGATAAGGGCATGGACATGTTTGGGTGTCCTATCCCATCCATTGTGGCCGATGGGGAAGGAAGTGTCAACGGATCGTCGAAGTAAGTCATGTGAAATGACGAAACTTGAAAAATCTCAACCTTATGGTGATTTGATATAAACTTGATATCGCCTTGAGGAGGTGGGTAATCAAAGGTACCCATCAAATATGGGCACAAACCAACCCCTACGTTGACGACATCTGGTTGAGGATTATCAATCATCGAGACCATGGATGCCCCAAAAGAAGGGTCAGGTCTAGAGAAGGACAATTGATCAATGGTCACTATCCGACCTTCGCGTGGAAACAAAAAGACCCAAAAATCTGTAACAACCACTATTTGCATGGAATAAGTCCAACTCCTTCCTAACAAGAGGTTATAGTCGAGGGGAGCATCAACTACCTCTACTTCGACACACACGATCTTCCCTCCTAACTACATGGGGAAAGAAGGGACGATACCATGTGGTCAGAATGAATGACTATCAAAAGCAGTGAGCAGAGTAGGTGACAGAGACAAAATGGGTTGGCCAATGGCCTTCCAACATGCCAACAACATAACACATGTCGAGGCACCCTCATCAACCACCATGTGGAAGATATTCTAAGTAAAAGTTTTCATGGGATAAGACACTATTATATGAAACACTACGTGGTAAGGTAGATGAGGTTTTAAGTTGTTTGTATCCAGCATGATTGTACCCAGATTACAAGTCTTGGTAGATCCTAAAGCAGTTAACACGGCTTTCCTCTAGGAAGGGAAGCTTTGGAGGACCTTGCGTAGTTCTAGGCGGCCCTTGCATTTGGGTTATGAGAAGCTTTTTTGAATGCGCCTTTGGGAATGCATGTCATTGTTTCACCCAACGTATTCTCAATATGTAGAGGAAGAGATGGGAGTTCAGCTTCTTTACCCTTCTCAGAAGTACTTTGTTTACTATAGTCATGCGCTCTAGTCGATATAAAAGCATCACCTCTCACCATATATACGTTCGCAGATGCGGGCTTGTTCGCAGGCGGAGAGGGGTCTTGGCTACCCCCTTCCATTCTTGCAGAGGCTTGGGTTATATTTTTCCCATGTTGAAATGGATTGGTCAACACAGCCTGTTGTTGTTGCGTTACAAACTTTTGGGCCTCTGCAAGTCGAGGACATAGATGGGTCGGGTGGTCTTTCGTGCACAGGTTGCATGGATTCCTCACCTTTCGCTTTTCAGTGTTGTCTCCGCCAACATTATTGGTAGGTTGTTTTATCTCCCTTACCCTTATTTCATTGTTTTTTCTTTCCTTCAGGCTGTTCGGTGGCCTTTGGGTTAGTCGATTGCACTATGTGTACCTCCGACATTTTGGTAGGGGGAGAAGCCAAAGGAGTAGTTTGGCTGGCCACTGTGTGTTTTATAGATAACTGCTGCAACTTCTTCGTCAATTTCTCAGCAAGCTTTGTTTTTGCTAAACCAACAATACCATCGGCATGTGGTCTAGCTCTCTATCTAATTTTATCCAATATTGAGCATGGCGCATCTGGCAAGATCAAATTGTTGAGCTCTCATGATGGCGTCTTCTTCAGAGAATACTCCCGATGTTGCGACATCTTTGGATAACTGTGGGACCAAAGACTTAAGGAACCACTCAAGAAGGAATGTTGGTGGGACTGGCACCTTAATTAGACTCTTCTGGTGTCTCCATTCTCGGATGCGATCAGAGATATGGTCCGTTGTCATCTGTTCGAAATTGGCCAGCAGCTCTGTGCCAGCGTTGTATCTCATAGGTAACTGGAAATGGTTTAGGAAAGCCATTGCCAGCTCACTGAAAGAAGAGTATCTTGAACGATCAAGCTCAATGTACCATTTTGCGGCACTCCCAACGAGAGTACATTGAAACACTTGCAATTATACGGAGTCATCTTTCAATGAGTTAGATGAGCACCAAAGATGGAAGGTAGTACATGATCTCTTGGAACTTCATTAGTCTTGGCTTCCAACTTTGGAATTTCCGAAGGCAACTTCGTCGGCATAGGAGGCCAATGCAGATCGTGACAAATAGGGTCATTCAACAACCTTGTCAAATCTGGCAAGTGCAAAGTCGCCAGGAAGGGTAGTTTGGGTTGTTGGTGATAACCTAGGAAAAAGGGGCCTAGAGTTTGACTGGCACCAGGTTGCCAGGAAAATTTTGGCTGCTGGCCCGGATTCTGGTAGAAACCATGGCCTTGGCCAGCATATGGATTTTACATATGTGGAGACATCATCAGCTGAATTCCCAAATAGGACATAGATGGTTGGGCATGAATTATATTCGAAGGACTCTGGGAAGGGTTGCCCTATGTTGGTCCCGTGGGGATAGGCATAGTAGTTTGTCCAGGGTTCCATTGATTGTGGAAAGAATTACCCTAGATCGACATTCTAGATGAGGGAATGGATCCCTACCAAGAATTCCAAGGCCCTGATGCGGAAGAAGTTCCTGGGTTTTCCCCCTATGCAGGAATAGTACCCTGCACAAGAATAGATTGTCCAAAACTGGGATTTCCCCCAGTCGGGAAGGCGGCTGACAAAAAGGTGTTGTTACCAAACGTTTCGGCCAAAGAAAATGGTGTCAAACCTACCAGCATGTTATGCAAAGGTGGTCCTTGAATCCCTGCTCCAAATAAACTATGGTATGTAGGTTGCCCGACGAACTGCTGATGTGAGCCACCGAGTGAAGAGGGTGAAGGAGGGATATGACCTCCTCCATAAGGGAAAGCATTAAAAGGAGTAGGAGTGCCTCCCATGTGACCTTGTAGAGGAGCGTTAGAGCTCCCTTCCCCCAGACCTAAATTCTATAAAGTGGAGTAGGAAAGTACAGGACTTGTACCCAAACTAGGCATCCTGTATGAGAATAGAGGGGTTGTCGCACTTGGTGTGAAAGGGGTTGTGGCCATCACCAAAGATGGGATCAGACCACTGTGTGATGTAGAAGTGGTCGAGACCATGGTGGCTTAGACCGGTGACAGTGGGTTAGGAGGTGAAAACTCTCCTGTGGTGACAACAGTAGTGGGAATTATAGAATTCCCAGAAGGAGTAACAACATTTGTTTCCATTGTTGTGTGCAACACTGTCTGGTGCTCGTAAAATTAAATTGGTACGATGAAAGGTGCCAAGAAATCAGTGGTTGAGGTTTCAACTAGGCCAAGAGTGTTCGCTTCAAGGTCCAAAATGGTCGATTCTTTGGATGTTGGTCGGGCACAATTGCTTGTAACTTGGTCGCTTCAAAATACCCTTGTTGGTCTAGCTTTCTCCTTAATGGTGGCAGGGGTGGCTCTAGTGTAACCGGCGACAGGCCAAGAAGCCTTATTGACTGGGGGAGCTCATGATCCTCCACTATGTGAGAAGATCAAAGACACTCTAGGATAGTCTAAACGTTCAAAATTAACACACACTAAAAAGTTCCTAGAAGATAAGACAGGCAAACACTAAATTAATTGGAAGAACAGTTACAACAACCAACACTAGAGAAACTTACCGGTGCAAGTGCAACTTGAACACGGAAGCACCCTCCAGGTACAATATGCAAAGCGTGGCCTGATGTATGTCCTAGGTACCGTGGTATACCCCTACAGTCACCTGTGTATTTCCCTAACAAAGATAGGAAACTAGTTTTCCAGCGTGCGAACAGTCACCAAGCGGGTACAGTCGAAAGTTGGGTAGACCACAATGAGCAGGGTATCGAGCCTGAAACATGTCAAGGGTATCAAAAGAAAGTGTTCTGGAATACAACTAAGGACCTCACATGGATTTGAGAGCCATGAAGCCCCGTGGCAAATGCAATCGATAGAATCCCAAAACAAGCCCTCTATATGTGTTCTCCACTACGATTTGTCCAACTTTGGAGGGGTTATCTCCGCTACCTTTCCGCACACGACCTCATGGTTATACCCTGTGTTAGAGGGGGGTCTCAGATAAATTTCACAATACTAGACTTAGAAACTCCCTAACTCAAACTCCAATGTTTGATTTTAAATTTCCTTGAAGAGTTTCCTCTCCAACCTAATCCAAGGCCCTAATCCTAAACTAGTTGGTTAACCCTACAAACATAAAAGTCTAATAAATTTTAGATTTAGTGTTAATTTTATGGATTTGTATTATGTCAAGGGGTATGAAAGTGAAACTAATGATGTGTAAAAGATGAAATCAAAAATGAATAAAAAAGATGGAAACAAAAAACTTTTACTTAATGCAAAATTTTAACAACTTTTCAATTTTTTTATTTTTTTATTTTTAATTTTCTAAGATTTTGGACAGCAAAATCAAATGAAATTTCACTTGACTACAAGCTACTTATGATCTAAGTAAACTATAAAAACTTATGAAATAAACGACTTTTCCCTGGCTAATAATGTAGAAACACACTCTTCAACCAAACAAGAAAATGAAAAAGATTTTTCATTTNCCATAATACTAAAAGAAACTAAAAAAGTAATAGTACAAAGACTATATATATGTTACAAAAAGTTACCCACAGTGACCTGCCTATGAGTAATACTTCTTGAGGTAGAGCCCATTTCTAGGCTCCACCAAAGCATTCCATTCAAATTCAACCAGACGATAAGCACCCTTTTTTAAAAGCTCTTTTATGATGAAAGGTATGAACCACATGGGTTTGAATTTTCCTTCCCCCAGGGGGTCCTTATCTTGGTCATAGACCAGGACAAGGTCACCATTAGAGAAAATCTGAGGATGAACAGACCTATCATACTGAAACTTGACCTTATGTTTATGATCCTCATTGGCCAAGGCCACATCACGACGCTGCTCATTGAGCTGCTCAAGGTATACTAACCATTCTTCAAGTGGAGAAGTGTCTGGCAATAATTGTACTGCCAACTTTAGAGACAGGATATGACATTCGATGGGAAAGACTGCCTCCAGCCCGTAAACGAGTTGAAAAGGTGAGAAACCAGTTACAATCTTAACAGATGTTCGGTAAGACCATAATGTCGAGTATAACATCATATGGCAATTTGACTTGGCTGAGTTGATAGTTCATTGTACAATAGTCTTAAGAATTTTGTTTACAACTTCCACCTGCCCATTTGCTTGGGGGTAGTAGGGTGATGAATGTTCTTGCCGTAACCCAATATTTGATGTTAAATTGGTCATCATCTAGTTCTGAAAGGGACTGCCATGGTCAGTGACAATCTCCCTCGGGATGTCGAACCTTGCTATTATCTGATTGAATAAAAAGAGAGTTGCAGTCTCTCCATCATCTTTAAACATTGGAATAACTTCGACCCACTTTGTGAAGTAGTCTACAACTACGATGATATATCAGTGCCCCCTTGATGAAGGAGGGTTTCAAGTAGTGTAATCAATCCCCCACTTGGTGAAGGGACCAACTGTGATGACAGGAAACATAGGAGTGGGATGTGCCTTCATCTTCCAAGAGAAGATTTGGCATGGATGGCACTTCTTGACCGATTCGATACAATCTTTGATAAGTGTCGGCCAAAAGTAACCTGCTCGTAGAATTTTTTGGGCTATTACCAACCCAGACAAATGATCGCCAGAAGCTCTAGTATGGAAATCATTAAGCATGAAAACTGCTTCCTCATGAGTGAGACATCGGTGTAGGATGCAGTCTACACCTCTCTGATACAATGTATCATCGCTTATGAGATAATTCTTAGCCTGATGGCGTATGCGTCGACGCTCATCGAGAGAAGCAGTGGTGGGGAACTTAAAAGTTTAGAGATAGATAAGTATATCTCCATACCAAGGATCTGAATATGTGATAAAAAACATATCTCCCTGGATAGGGGATTCTTCAAGCACAACGTCACCTGACTCAATCAGAAGTTCTGAAATAAGTTCTGCGAAGACCAGTGACTTTTTAGACTTTGTTGAAATGAAGTCTAAGTCAAACTCTTGGAGGATGACTATCCATCTACTGATTTTTTCGCCTATTACCCGTTGTGTCAACATGTACTAGAATGGATTCACGACCGCAATGACAGTGGTCTTGCGAAATAGAACATAATGATGAAACCATTGAACAACATGAACTGCTGCCAACGCAAATTTTTCGATGTGAGAATAATTAAGTTTCGGTCCTACAAGGCCTCGGCTTAGGTAATAGATCACGTATTCTAAGAACAAGTCATCTTCCTGAACTAAAACCATGCCAATGGTTGATTCTGCTGCAGCTAGATATAATAAGAAATCCTTGTTATAGTTAGGTGGCCATAGCAGAGGGGCAGTTGCGAGGGCATGTTTCAATGCATTGAAAGAGCATTGAGCCGCATCGTCCCAGTAAAAGGGAACGTCTTTCTTCAGTAAGCGCATAAAGCCCTTGGTGATTTCGGCATAGTTGGCGATGAAGCATCGTAAAAATTTTGCCTTTCCTTGTAGACTCTGAAGTTGAAGGATTGTGCATGGGGGGGGGAAACTAAATTATTGCCTTAACCTTGAGAGGATCAACCATGACCCCCATTGTTGACACTATGAACCTAAAAATCATCCTGATGTTACACAGAAGTTTCACTTGCTTGGATTCAGGCAAATCCAAAAGTAGCGACGATGTTCGAAGATAAGTTGAAGGTGTGTGGGATGATTTGTTCTCTTGTGAGATTGGGATGCTAAATCATCTAGATAAGCCTTGACTATATGCTTGAGGTCATGGAAAGTAAAATACATGGCCCATTGAAAGGTGGTTCCAGTATTTTTGAGACCAAAAGGCATTTTACGATATGAAAATGTACCCCATGGGAAGATGAATGTCGTTTTGTGTTGGTCTTCAGGTTTGATTTGGATTTGGTTATATCCCGAAAAATCGTCCATGAAAGAAAATGCGTTGCAACCTACACATTCATCAATGATCTGGTCGATGAACAATGTGGGAAAATTATCTTTGGGACATGCCTTGTTCAAATCACGGAAGTCAGTACATACACGAATCGTGCCTTGTTTTTTATTGACCAGCATGGGGTTTGACACCCATTGGGTCAAATGGATAGGATAAATAAACCCGACTTTTATCAATTTCTCAACCTCAACCTTAATGGTTGTTTTTGTCTTAGGATTAACTGTATGAATCTTTTTCCAAACCAACTTGGCATCATAATACATTGTGATTTCATGTTCAACTATTTTTGGATCGATGCTTGGCATTTCCTCGTAAGACTAGGAGAAAACGTCACAGAATTCTTTAAAAATATCTGTGTAGATTTGAATCTCTTCAGGGGAGAAATCATCTTTGATGAAGACATTCTCCATGATGCTAGGGTTTCGAGAGATATTGATCAATAAGGTTTCAGTGATAGTTACCATATTACCCTCAACATAAACCTCATGTGTAGCTAAGGGATTAATAGGACAAGACCGATCTCCTGTCATAGTCATGGTGAATTCTCTCGCTTCAATTCGGCTTAACTCTAGGAGGAAGTATGATTTGTGATGAATATCTTCCCAGGGTTTATCTGGACTAGTCATTGCTTCAATTATTGCTTCATCAGAGGGAATAATTAATTCCAATGAATCGGTGTAAGCGAGAGAACCCTGAGCCCAAACAGGATCTAAAAGTGGATCTAAATCTTGTGCAGGAGCTGGATCAGTGTGGGATGAAGTTTGTTGGACTAAAGAGTATGCTACTTCAGTTGTGGATAAGGGCATGGACATGTTTGGGTGTCCTATCCCATCCATTGTGGCCGATGGGGAAGGAAGTGTCAACGGATCGTCGAAGTAAGTCATGTGAAATGACGAAACTTGAAAAATCTCAACCTTATGGTGATTTGATATAAACTTGATATCGCCTTGAGGAGGTGGGTAATCAAAGGTACCCATCAAATATGGGCACAAACCAACCCCTACGTTGACGACATCTGGTTGAGGATTATCAATCATCGAGACCATGGATGCCCCAAAAGAAGGGTCAGGTCTAGAGAAGGACAATTGATCAATGGTCACTATCCGACCTTCGCGTGGAAACAAAAAGACCCAAAAATCTGTAACAACCACTATTTGCATGGAATAAGTCCAACTCCTTCCTAACAAGAGGTTATAGTCGAGGGGAGCATCAACTACCTCTACTTCGACACACACGATCTTCCCTCCTAACTACATGGGGAAAGAAGGGACGATACCATGTGGTCAGAATGAATGACTATCAAAAGCAGTGAGCAGAGTAGGTGACAGAGACAAAATGGGTTGGCCAATGGCCTTCCAACATGCCAACAACATAACACATGTCGAGGCACCCTCATCAACCACCATGTGGAAGATATTCTAAGTAAAAGTTTTCATGGGATAAGACACTATTATATGAAACACTACGTGGTAAGGTAGATGAGGTTTTAAGTTGTTTGTATCCAGCATGATTGTACCCAGATTACAAGTCTTGGTAGATCCTAAAGCAGTTAACACGGCTTTCCTCTAGGAAGGGAAGCTTTGGAGGACCTTGCGTAGTTCTAGGCGGCCCTTGCATTTGGGTTATGAGAAGCTTTTTTGAATGCGCCTTTGGGAATGCATGTCATTGTTTCACCCAACGTATTCTCAATATGTAGAGGAAGAGATGGGAGTTCAGCTTCTTTACCCTTCTCAGAAGTACTTTGTTTACTATAGTCATGCGCTCTAGTCGATATAAAAGCATCACCTCTCACCATATATACGTTCGCAGATGCGGGCTTGTTCGCAGGCGGAGAGGGGTCTTGGCTACCCCCTTCCATTCTTGCAGAGGCTTGGGTTATATTTTTCCCATGTTGAAATGGATTGGTCAACACAGCCTGTTGTTGTTGCGTTACAAACTTTTGGGCCTCTGCAAGTCGAGGACATAGATGGGTCGGGTGGTCTTTCGTGCACAGGTTGCATGGATTCCTCACCTTTCGCTTTTCAGTGTTGTCTCCGCCAACATTATTGGTAGGTTGTTTTATCTCCCTTACCCTTATTTCATTGTTTTTTCTTTCCTTCAGGCTGTTCGGTGGCCTTTGGGTTAGTCGATTGCACTATGTGTACCTCCGACATTTTGGTAGGGGGAGAAGCCAAAGGAGTAGTTTGGCTGGCCACTGTGTGTTTTATAGATAACTGCTGCAACTTCTTCGTCAATTTCTCAGCAAGCTTTGTTTTTGCTAAACCAACAATACCATCGGCATGTGGTCTAGCTCTCTATCTAATTTTATCCAATATTGAGCATGGCGCATCTGGCAAGATCAAATTGTTGAGCTCTCATGATGGCGTCTTCTTCAGAGAATACTCCCGATGTTGCGACATCTTTGGATAACTGTGGGACCAAAGACTTAAGGAACCACTCAAGAAGGAATGTTGGTGGGACTGGCACCTTAATTAGACTCTTCTGGTGTCTCCATTCTCGGATGCGATCAGAGATATGGTCCGTTGTCATCTGTTCGAAATTGGCCAGCAGCTCTGTGCCAGCGTTGTATCTCATAGGTAACTGGAAATGGTTTAGGAAAGCCATTGCCAGCTCACTGAAAGAAGAGTATCTTGAACGATCAAGCTCAATGTACCATTTTGCGGCACTCCCAACGAGAGTACATTGAAACACTTGCAATTATACGGAGTCATCTTTCAATGAGTTAGATGAGCACCAAAGATGGAAGGTAGTACATGATCTCTTGGAACTTCATTAGTCTTGGCTTCCAACTTTGGAATTTCCGAAGGCAACTTCGTCGGCATAGGAGGCCAATGCAGATCGTGACAAATAGGGTCATTCAACAACCTTGTCAAATCTGGCAAGTGCAAAGTCGCCAGGAAGGGTAGTTTGGGTTGTTGGTGATAACCTAGGAAAAAGGGGCCTAGAGTTTGACTGGCACCAGGTTGCCAGGAAAATTTTGGCTGCTGGCCCGGATTCTGGTAGAAACCATGGCCTTGGCCAGCATATGGATTTTACATATGTGGAGACATCATCAGCTGAATTCCCAAATAGGACATAGATGGTTGGGCATGAATTATATTCGAAGGACTCTGGGAAGGGTTGCCCTATGTTGGTCCCGTGGGGATAGGCATAGTAGTTTGTCCAGGGTTCCATTGATTGTGGAAAGAATTACCCTAGATCGACATTCTAGATGAGGGAATGGATCCCTACCAAGAATTCCAAGGCCCTGATGCGGAAGAAGTTCCTGGGTTTTCCCCCTATGCAGGAATAGTACCCTGCACAAGAATAGATTGTCCAAAACTGGGATTTCCCCCAGTCGGGAAGGCGGCTGACAAAAAGGTGTTGTTACCAAACGTTTCGGCCAAAGAAAATGGTGTCAAACCTACCAGCATGTTATGCAAAGGTGGTCCTTGAATCCCTGCTCCAAATAAACTATGGTATGTAGGTTGCCCGACGAACTGCTGATGTGAGCCACCGAGTGAAGAGGGTGAAGGAGGGATATGACCTCCTCCATAAGGGAAAGCATTAAAAGGAGTAGGAGTGCCTCCCATGTGACCTTGTAGAGGAGCGTTAGAGCTCCCTTCCCCCAGACCTAAATTCTATAAAGTGGAGTAGGAAAGTACAGGACTTGTACCCAAACTAGGCATCCTGTATGAGAATAGAGGGGTTGTCGCACTTGGTGTGAAAGGGGTTGTGGCCATCACCAAAGATGGGATCAGACCACTGTGTGATGTAGAAGTGGTCGAGACCATGGTGGCTTAGACCGGTGACAGTGGGTTAGGAGGTGAAAACTCTCCTGTGGTGACAACAGTAGTGGGAATTATAGAATTCCCAAAAGGAGTAACAACAATTGTTTCCATTGTTGTGTGCAACACTGTCTGGCGCTCGTAAAATTGAATTGGTACGATGAAAGGTGCCAAGAAATCAGTGGTTGAGGTTTCAACTAGGCCAAGAGTGTTCGATTCAAGGTCCAAAATGGTCGATTCCTCTGGATGTTGGTCGGGCACAATTGCTTGTAACTTGGTCGCTTCAAAATACCCTTGTTGGTCTAGCTTTCTCCTTAATGGTGGCAGGGGTAGCTCTAGTGTAACCGGCGACAGGCCAAGAAGCCTTATTGACTGGGGGAGATCATGATCCTCCACTGTGTGAGAAGATCAAAGACACTCTAGGATAGTCTAAACGTTCAAAATTAACACACACTAAAAAGTTCCTAGAAGATAAGACAGACAAACACTAAATTAATTGGAAGAACAGTTACAACAACCAACACTAGAGAAACTTACCGGTGCAAGTGCAACTTGAACACGGAAGCACCCTCTAGGTACAATATGCAAAGCGTGGCCTGATGTATGTCCTAGGTACTGTGGTATACCCCTACAGTCACCTGTGTATGTCCCTAACAAAGATAGGAAACTAGTTTTCCAGCGCGCGAACAGTCACCAAGTGGGTACAGTCGAAAGTTGGGTAGACCACAATGAGCAGGGTATCGAGCCTGACACCTCTCAAGGGTATCAAAATAAAGTGTTCTAGACTACAAATAAGGACCTAACATGGATTTGATAGCCATGAAGCCCTGTGGCAAATGCAATCGATAGAATCCCAAAACAAGCCCTCTATATGTGTTCTCCACTATGATTTGTCCAACTTTGGAGGGGTTATCTCCACTACCTTTCCGCACACGACCTCATGTTTATACCCTGTGTTAGAGGGGGGTCTCGGATAAATTTCACAATACTAGACTTAGAAACTCCCTAACTCAAACTCCAATGTTTGATTTTAAATTTCCTTGAAGAGTTTCCTCTCCAACCTAATCCAAGTCCCTAATCCTAAACTAGTTGGTTAACCCTACAAACATAAAAGTCTAATAAATTTTAGATTTAGTGTTAATTTTATGGATTTGTCTTATGTCAAGGGGTATGAAAGTGAAACTAATGATGTGTAAAAGATGAAAGCAAAAATGAATAAAAAAGATGGAAACAAAAAACTTTTACTTAATGCAAAATTTTAACAACTTTTCAATTTTTTTTATTTTTTTATTTTTAATTTTCTAAGATTTTGGACAGCAAAATCAAATGAAATTTCACTTGAATACAATCTACTTATGATCTAAGTAAACTATAAAAACTTATGAAATAAACGACTTTTCCCTGGCTAATAATGTAGAAACACACTCTTCAACCAAACAAGAAAATGAAAAAGATTTTTCATTTTTTGCCAATTTTGTTGTTAGGGAAATCTCCTTACGGACTAGAAAATAGGGTTATACTTTGCATGAAGATATGAAAAATATAAGATCTACTTTCTACCTTCGTCCCCAAACTTAAATCCCATTTCTTTCAGTAAATACATGGCCAGATCAACCTACCTTGTTCCAGGTGTTTGATGTCGATCCTCTTTTGCACTTGATCACTTGTTCACAGTACTCCTTCCAAAGATGACTTGCATATAAGACAAGAAACAAATACACATGCATCTTACCTATAGAATAAAGGGTTAGAGATTCAAACATGTACTTAACAAACTATGAATAACTCATGAATTGGGACGGGAAAATAATTTTCTTTATTACTTTGAATGAGTCAACTTACAAAAAAGTTGAGACCAACCACCACTTCGCGAACCTGATCCTGGTCTGCTCTTCAACTGTCCTCTAACTTCTTTGCCTAGTATCTCTTCTGGCACAAGGATGGTTAAAGGTTTGGGACAATGGGAATATGAAAATGGGCAGAGTTTCTTTGTTATTTTTTTTTCCTCTTCAAAATGGGACCCCTAGCCCTTCTTTTATAGGCTAGAAGAAGCTAGGTATTTGGATGAACCCTCAGCCATGCATGGATGGGAGTTTCAGTTAAATCAGCCAAAGTTGTGTGTTATGTTGACAACTTTCCTTTTTTTTATGCTTTTTTCAGTCCATGGGTGTTGTTTTAGGTCAGCTAGCATGTACACGTGTGTAGTAATGAAGTAGGGCGCATGGGCCCTTATAAAAGAGGTTTTTTAAAGAGTTTCTCAGTAGTGCTTTGGAAAAGAAGGGATATGAGATGGACTGATGCCAGGTAAGCATGTATGGTGCAATTTAGGGTTATAACAGATGCCCCCAAATGTATGAGGTCAGAAGAGCATCTAATGGCCGAAATACATTACCAATATTTACTGATGTGCTGAATGATTGAGCCCAAGGATCAGGAACCAGGAGGCATCATCTGCAAAATAACAAATTTCTAACCGAGGCGAGCATACCCATGCTCGGAATAAAATAGAATCATGGCTACCAATAAAATACACTGTAGATCCATGTCATATAACTATATAAAGAGTAGCCGCGAACAATACACAACATAGCTACATCTTGAAATCAAAAAGATATACATATAGAGTATCCATGTTCTAGAAGTTGATACGGCCTAATGGCTGGAGATGAGATCTTCAGAGCTCGAGCAACAACTTCAAAATCTTCAAAACTCAAGGTAGGAGTGTAATATGAGTGTGCAACTGCACTACCCAGAGGTCTTCGACGGCTCGTCGATCATGGACTAGATAATCTTGATGATCATACGGAAGGCTTCATTGATTTCGAACAAGGACTTGATTGGTCATTCAGGATGGTCGGGTATGAGGGAAAGAGACAAATTGCAGAGGGGTCGACTTAGGCCTGGTGACAAACTTCCCTTGGACAATAGCACGACAAATTATGAGACTCAGGAAGCATGGTATTAATCATAAGTCTATGAAGCAGGAGGCAATGCAAACTCTCCATATGTTTGGAAGGATAACCAAATAGTGGAGGACACAACTCTATAGAGCAAGAATAGCTTCCTAAGTTTGTACTACATCCCATAGTTTGATGAACAAACAGACATATGTGCTTTATCCAAGGCCAACTCATTGTGCTGCCAAAAAAGAAAATACTTTTCCCTTCCTCTTTTTGGGGTATATTTGATTTTTTTTTTATCTTTTTCAATAATTTTGGGAAAAAAAATAAAGGAATGTTACGTTACAATGGGGGAATGAGTATTGAAAACATACAAGTTCAAGGAACAAGGACAAGATTGATGTTCTAGTATACTGATACTCGGGAAAAATCCTCCAGGGGCCAAGGGTGTTAAGATGTAGAAGCAAACTATTACAAGGTTGGCGTACAAGATAGGCAAATGCAGTTAACAAAAAACACAATGGTAACGTCCTTTGATGTAAATTTAATGAGCCCAGAGAAGGTAAGCTCGGTGGTTTTTCATATTTAGAGAGTCTGAAAAAACATAAAAGGAGACTCCGTTGAGGTACATTTTTTGAAGATAGTCTAGTCAGTTTGAAAAAGGGGTAACCTAGCACTGACAAGACGTCTATTCAAAACCATTTTAATGAGTGTGACAAGGACAATATCACTCGGCCATTTTTTCATTTTTAAGGAGTCTGAAAAAATCTTAACTATGGACTCCATTAGGAATGTTCTTCTGGACCAGTTTAACGAGTGTGAAAAAATAAAGTCACTTGACGATATTTTCAATTTTAGGGAGTCTGAAAAGAGATTAACTATGGACTCCATGGGGGTTCCTTCTTCATAAGTTTAGTCCCTTAGGCCTGAAAAAGGGATAAAATTATACCTGAGAGTACTCTTCTATAGAGCTGAAGTTCCATAGAGTATACCTTTTTTCGTACAGTTGATTGGCTAAACCGAAAAAGGTGTAAACTACTGTCAGACATATGTGACTTCAAATTTAAGTTTAATGAGCATGAAAGGCCACAATATCGCTCGACAATATTTTCATTTTTAGAGGGTTTGAAAAGGGATTAAAAGAAGACCCGTTATTTTTTGGGAGTCCTGAGGGTGAGGTCAAGAGCAAAGAAGAATCATGCAAATGAGGCTCAAACTCATATTCAGGAAAAACTACAAGGACTCCCGAGCCTACAGTGTTTTAGAGACAGCATGAATACCATAATGGAACCAAGATCTACCTAGGGCATCCATGTTCTGGTAAGCTCTACCACCAAGTTGTGACACTTCTAAAGAAGATCTTTTTCATGGTCGCCAATTCTGTTGTGAGGGAAATCTCCTTACGAACTAGCAAATAGGGTTATACTTTGCATCCAGATATGACCAAGAGAAAATCTACTTTCTACCTTCGTCCCCAAACTTAAATCCCATTTCTTCAGTAAATACATGGCCAGATCAACCTACCTTGTTCCATGCATTTGATTTTGATCCTCTTTCTCACTTGATCACTTGTTCACAGTTCTCCTTCCAAAGATGACCTGCATACAAGACAAGCAACGACTACACATGCATCTTACCTATAGACTAACAGGTTAGAGATTCAAACATGTACTTAACAAACTATGAATAACTCATGAATTGGGACGGGAAAATCATTTTCTTTATTACTTGGAATGAGTCAAATTACAAAATGTCGAGACCATCCACTACTTCACAAACCTGATCCTGGGCTCCTCTTCAACTTTCCTCCAACGTATTTTCTTAGTATCTCTTCTGGCACAAGGATAGCTAAAGGGTTGGGACAATAGGAATATGCAATTGGACAGAGTTTCTTTGCTATATTTTTCCTCTCTCCAAATGGGACCCCTAGCCCTTCTTTTATAGGCTAGAAGAAGCTAGGTATTTGGACGAACACTCGGCCATGCATGGCCGGGAGTTTCAGTTAACTCACCCAGAGTTGTGTGTTACATTGGAAACTTTCCTTTTTTCGTGCTTTTGTTGGTCCACCTGGGCTGTTTTAGGTCAGCTAGCATGTACACGCGTGCATTAATAGAGTAGGGCACGTGGGCCCCTATAAAAGAGGTTTTTTAAATATTTATTTAGCAGTGCTTTGGCAAAGAAGGGATCTGAGATGGCTTGATGCCTGATAAGCATGTATGGTGCAATTTAGAGTTATAACACTCCTTCTCCCATCCATGTCAGGCTGAATGAGAATCTCCTTCACAGAAGATGAAGGGACATATGCAATGACCTTTGAATGCAAAACATATACCTTGAAGGATTTGAGAGCCTTAACCAGGGCATAGGCCTATTTTTCCATTATGTCATATTTCAGCTTTGCATCTCTCAATGCCTTGCTGAAAAATGCAATGGGTTGCTTGAACCCTGTGTCATTCTTTTGCAAAAAAATGGCTTCCACGGTGTCGAATGAAGCAAAGGATAAAATCATAAAATATTTGGAATAATTAGGGCTGATGAGCACAAGTGCTTCAGTCATGGACTTCTTTATTTGATCGAAGTAACTATGAGATTTAGCAGTCCATTTGATTTTGTTTCCTTTCCTCAACATGATTGTAATGTCCTTCACTAGTTCAACAAAATTAGAAACAAACCTTCTCAGGAAATTAATCTTCCCCAAGAATGACTGAACTCCTTTCTTGTATCTAGGGAGAGATAAGGTTTGTATGGCTTCCACCCTATTGGGATCAATGTTTACTCCCTTATCTGATACTATGTGCCCCAATAATTTTCCCCCTTTCATAGCAAACAATGACTTCTTGGGATTCAGGGAGAGACACAATTTTCTGTATTTTTGGACGACCTTTCTCATATGATGACAATGTTCTTTATCAGTCTTGGAGAAAACTGTAATGTCATCCAGATAAATGACTACAAATTTATCCCTTTCCCCAATAAAGGAGAAAGTTGCTCTTGGAAAGGTGAAAGATAGAGTACTGGAAAGTTGCTCCTTCATTCATCAATCCAAAGGGCATCTTGGCATACATGAATGTACCCCATTGAGTGGTGAATGTTATCTTCTCTCTATCCTCAGGTAAGACAGAAATATTATTGTAGCCAGAAAATCTGTCAATCATGGACATTCTGGATGCACCTGTCACCCTCTGAAATATGTGCTCCATTTTCGATAATGGGTAATTATCTTTCTTGGAGCTTCTATTTAGGTTCCTGAAATCAACACAAAGTCTGATTTCTCCATTCTTCTTTCTCACTGGGACCAAGTTGGCCACCCATTCAGAATAACTCAAAGGAATGATAAGTTGGGCATATAAAATATTTTTTGCCTCTTTCTCCATGATAGGTAGCAACATAGGGTTAATCTATCTCAGTTTGTTCTTAAATTGCTTGACCTCCTTTAGTGGGATCTTATGCTCAATGATGCTTGTGTCATATGTTTTGAGATACTCATAAGTCCAAGAAAACACATCAGCAAACTCCTTTAATAGCTTAGCATATTCATCCCTTTGTTCCCTTGACAGACTGCTCGACAACTTGACAAATTTTGGATCTTTCTCTGTACCAATGTTGCATTTAGTTACATCAGCGTCATCAGTCGATCCTTTAACTTTCACTGTCACATCATTTCTGTCAAATAGTATTTCCAAAGGAACTAGTCCCTTAGAAATTTGATTNTTTTTCATGGTCGCCAATTCTGTTGTGAGGGAAATCTCCTTACGAACTAGCAAATAGGGTTATACTTTGCATCCAGATATGACCAAGAGAAAATCTACTTTCTACCTTCGTCCCCAAACTTAAATCCCATTTCTTCAGTAAATACATGGCCAGATCAACCTACCTTGTTCCATGCATTTGATTTTGATCCTCTTTCTCACTTGATCACTTGTTCACAGTTCTCCTTCCAAAGATGACCTGCATACAAGACAAGCAACGACTACACATGCATCTTACCTATAGACTAACAGGTTAGAGATTCAAACATGTACTTAACAAACTATGAATAACTCATGAATTGGGACGGGAAAATCATTTTCTTTATTACTTGGAATGAGTCAACTTACAAAATGTCGAGACCATCCACTGCTTCACGAACTTGATCCTGGGCTCCTCTTCAACTGTCCTCCAACTTCTTTTCTTAGTATCTCTTCTGGCACAAGGATAGCTAAAGGGTTGGGACAATAGGAATATGCAATTGGACAAAGTTTCTTTGCTATATTTTTCCTCTCTCCAAATGGGACCCCTAGCCCTTCTTTTATAGGCTAGAAGAAGCTAGGTATTTGGACGAACACTCGGCCATGCATGGCCAGGAGTTTCAGTTAACTCACCCAGAGTTGTGTGTTACATTGGAAACTTTCCTTTTTTCGTGCTTTTGTTGGTCCACCTGGGTTGTTTTAGGTCAGCTAGCATGTACACGCGTGCAGTAATAGAGTAGGGCACGTGGGCCCCTATAAAAGAGGTTTTTTAAATATTTATTTAGCATTGCTTTGGAAAAGAAGGGATCTGAGATGGATTGATGCTTGATAAGCATGTATGGTGCAATTTAGAGTTATAACACTCCTTCTCCCATCCATGTCAGGCTGAATGAGAATCTCCTTCACAGAAGATGAAGGGACATATCCAATGACCTTTGAATGCAAAACATATACCCTGAAGGATTTGAGAGCCTTAACCAGGGCATTAGGCCTATTTTTCCATTATGTCATATTTCAGCTTTGCATCTCTCAATGCCTTGCTGAAAAACGCAATGGGTTGCTCGAACCCTGTGTCATTCTTTTGCAAAAAAATGGCTTCCACGGTGTCGAATGAAGCAAAGGATAAAATCATAAAATATTTGGAATAATTAGGGCTGATGAGCACAAGTGCTTCAGTCATGGACTTCTTTATTTGATCGAAGTAACTATGAGATTTAGCAGTCCATTTGATTTTGTTTCCTTTCCTCAACATGATTGTAATGTCCTTCACTAGTTCAACAAAATTAGAAACAAACCTTCTCAGGAAATTAATCTTCCCCAAGAATGACTGAACTCCTTTCTTGTATCTAGGGAGAGATAAGGTTTGTATGGCTTCCACCCTATTGGGATCAATGTTTACTCCCTTATCTGATACTATGTGCCCCAATAATTTTCCCCCTTTCATAGCAAACAATGACTTCTTGGGATTCAGGGAGAGACACAATTTTCTGTATTTTTGGACGACCTTTCTCATATGATGACAATGTTCTTTATCAGTCTTGGAGAAAACTGTAATGTCATCCAGATAAATGACTACAAATTTATCCCTTTCCCCAATAAAGGAGAAAGTTGCTCTTGGAAAGGTGAAAGATAGAGTACTGGAAAGTTGCTCCTTCATTCATCAATCCAAAGGGCATCTTGGCATACATGAATGTACCCCATTGAGTGGTGAATGTTATCTTCTCTCTATCCTCAGGTAAGACAGAAATATTATTGTAGCCAGAAAATCTGTCAATCATGGACATTCTGGATGCACCTGTCACCCTCTGAAATATGTGCTCCATTTTCGATAATGGGTAATTATCTTTCTTGGAGCTTCTATTTAGGTTCCTGAAATCAACACAAAGTCTGATTTCTCCATTCTTCTTTCTCACTGGGACCAAGTTGGCCACCCATTCAGAATAACTCAAAGGAATGATAAGTTGGGCATATAAAATATTTTTTGCCTCTTTCTCCATGATAGGTAGCAACATAGGGTTAATCTATCTCAGTTTGTTCTTAAATTGCTTGACCTCCTTTAGTGGGATCTTATGCTCAATGATGCTTGTGTCATATGTTTTGAGATACTCATAAGTCCAAGAAAACACATCAGCAAACTCCTTTAATAGCTTAGCATATTCATCCCTTTGTTCCCTTGACAGACTGCTCGACAACTTGACAAATTTTGGATCTTTCTCTGTACCAATGTTGCATTTAGTTACATCAGCGTCATCAGTCGATCCTTTAACTTTCACTGTCACATCATTTCTGTCAAATAGTATTTCCAAAGGAACTAGTCCCTTAGAAATTTGATTGCTAGGAAACTAAACAATATGGTGATTAGTGATTTTGTTCAGGAAAACATCAGTATGAGGATTACTTTTAGAATCCTAATCTTGATCAATATGTAGTGCAAAAAACTCATCAACGGTCTCAAGGAATATTTTGATCTCGAGATCATCCTCAAATACTTTCCAATGACTGACATTGTCAGGTATAGAGGGTCTATAATTTACTTCTACATCATACATGATCTTTGGTGGCAAAGGGACTCTGAAATTTCTTGCTAAAACAACCAGAGAATCATCCATGACATTTTATTCTCTTGGAATAAATGAAATGTCGAATGCTAGGAAAAAATTGTCAATAAAGTCCCACACTTCATTTCTATAACTTCTTAGCCTAGGATGCTTAACTTGGTAGATATTTATGACTTGATGGACAATTAACTCAGCGTCCCCAAATACTGATATCTATTTAATTCCCATGTCCTTTGCAGCCCTCAAACCTAAAATGAGAGCTTCATACTCTGCCACATTATTGGTAGCCCTGAATTCTAACTTGTAGGACAGAGCTATAGTCTCTTGAGCAGGTGAAACAAGAACCAATCTATCATCAACACCTTCCTTAGAAGAGGCTCCATTGAAGAACATTTTCCACACAGAGGTGATAGGAGGGGAATTTTCACAAAAAGTAATAGGCCGCTTTTTGATCTTCAGAGGAGGTTCAGGAGCGTTGGTGAGTTGCAACAAACTAGATCCCAAATATGTTTCAAGAGAAAATATAGGATGGTTTGTGGGGTTTGATTCATCACTAATAATGTAGGCCAACTGAGCTTCCCTGTAAAGTCTCCTATGCTCACCCCCAAACATTGGAATGGTAGCATAGGTGAGGTCCATCTGTAAAATTCCTCCTAGTCATTTTATCCAAGATATAGATAGAAGCATCCCAAACTTAGAGGGAACGTCAGCTACCATGATGTCCATGATCACTCTTTTCATTGGCAACTAGAATAGAGATACGACCAATTCTTTGATAACCCCAAGGCACTTGACCTTCCTCGATTCGAAAGAATATAGGTCGTGGTAGGATTTTGTAATCTCCAGACCGAGCTCTTCCATGAAAATCTTAGGCATAAGGTTATGAGATGCCCCTAAATCCATCAAACAGTTGTGCAACACCTTGTCATGTATGTTCCGTGAAGTATAGAATGGAGGGGATGAATTGTCTCTATCTTCTACCAAAGGACCTAGGATGACTACAGGCTTCTCATCTTGGAGGTTTACTGAGTCTGTGGAATGAGACGAAGGTTCGGGCTAAAACATTTTGGAGAGGCACCTTCTGAAGTCTTCATGCTTGACCAGTTATGAAATGGGTACCACGATTCTAATATTTTGTATTTCATGCTCATAGTTGAAAGAGGAGGGGGGATTTAGAATTTCTCTCAATTCTGGAACAGGACTTTTGACCACCGGTGGGGGTTTTGTGCCTTATTTTCCTTACTTCTGTCTGCAATATATTTAGTAGTTGTTTCTGCCCTAGTAGGTCGATCGGGGATGTCTATTTTCCCTTCTTTCTATTTGGACCTCAGATTATATATGTTTTGAGTGTGGATGGTTTTTTCCCCTTTACTCAGCACATTTAGTTGGTTTTCCATTAGAGACTCCTCGTATGCAGATTGAGTTAAATGGGAAAATGAAGAGTTATGCCCAAGACAATGGATTTTGGGATCAACCTTCTCTTCCTCTTCTTCTTCATCAGTGACAAGGTTATTTTGGAGAGGGGCTTGAATTATTTGATCATCCCTAACCCGGCCTCTTTGATCTCTTGGAAGTATCTGAGGATAATTATTAGGTCTCCTAAAGGTACCTCTGTTATCAGTGTTTTGAGTACTTATATAGGTCTATCTTGCTTCAATTTTTACCTTCTCCATATCAACAGAAAGATATTTTACTAATTTGATAATCTCATCATCTTGAGGGTGGATAGCATAGGAAGAGGTTGAAATTTATACCTTCCCCTTCTTCTGTCCCTGTTAGCATTACTCCTGAGCTCATCAACTACCATAATATTGGATTCTACTTCAATGGAGGCATCTTGCATATGATCCAAGGAGGTATCTCTCCTTTCTCTTAATAGGAGGCAGAAACAAGGTTCAAAAGATCTAGAAGAAGTAATATCTGTAGAGGTTTCTGTAGGCTTAACCTCAGTGGCAATTTTTCTATACATTTTATTAAATCTCTTTGAGAAGTCAGAAACATATTTCCCTTCCTTTTTCTTCAGTGATCCAAACTCTGTAATATAGTAAAGGAAATCCTTTCTATCCCCCTAATTCTTTAAGAAGGCTTCATCTAGAGATTCAATCCCATCAATAGATCCAGGAGGAAAGGCCCTAAACCAATTCCTAGCCTCACCCACAAGGATATGAAAAAAAATCCTCATCCATACATTTGCATCCATGATGACATGACAATCTGTAAAACTGTAAAAGGCTTCAAGGTGTTCCTCTGTAGTTATGTCTCCCTCGCCTATGAACTTGGGCAACTCCTTAAGGTATCCATCCACTGGGAGTGAATTCAGAGGTTGAGGCAAAACAAGAGGGGAATACCTAGAATCTATTATAACTTCCATCCTAGTTTTTCAGATCGATGATCGGATCTTCTATGCATCTGAAGGTCATGATTTCTCCCAAAATTCCCAAAATTCACTTCCACAAACCATCAGATCGACTGCCACATGTCCCTATAGGATCCACGGTTTAGATCTAATATTCTTCGTATCAGGATTTCTCATCTCGGGAAGTTGAAAGGATACTCACCTCCCTTCTCCCAATTTCTGAAATCACGAACTGGAGCCTAGCGAGCGCCAACTCCTCTCCTTAACCTTCAACAATGTGACCCCGGCTATGACTAAGTTCTTATCCAAAAGGTGCATATCTGGATTTCGTGTCTTGGGAAGTTGAAGGAATACTCACCTCCCTTATCCTGATTTTCGATTCTATCCTCACTTCAAATTGACGATCCACGACTTTCNAGGATCCACGGTTTAGATCTAATATTCTTCGTATCAGGATTTCTCATCTCGGGAAGTTGAAAGGATACTCACCTCCCTTCTCCCAATTTCTGAAATCATGAACTGGAGCCTAGCGAGCGCCAACTCCTCTCCTTAACCTTCAACAATGTGACCCCGGCTATGACTAAGTTCTTATCCAAAAGGTGCATATCTGGATTTTGTGTCTTGGGAAGTTGAAGGAATACTCACCTCCCTTATCCTGATTTTCGATTCTAGCCTCACCTCAAATTGATGATCCACGACTTTCCTCAATCGAACGGTCCAGATAATTTCACAAATTTAGACTTTGTGAGTTCTAACAACCTTGCCTCTGCACTTCCCAAGTTCTGAAGCCACGAAATGATGATCTTTTTCCACATTCCCTTCACAGTGCCAATGGCTAGGATTGACCTCATGACCTTGGGCCTTTGTCTCACATTAAAATTCACGTGACTTTATGATCTCGATCGCCTGAGGGCCGCAAATTTGAAATTTGAAGGGAATCTCCTCTGTTGAAAACTGAACTTGCTCGCTCGCTTGATTTGAGTCCATATCAAACCTCTCTAAGTGTTTCTCTTTATGCTCATGGCGGTGGCCTGCGTACAATAAAAACTTGTATGACTGGCTAAGGGTTTGGGAAAACAAAAGTATCAGTGATAGAGGTAACAAAGATTAATTCCTAAACAAAAAGGGGCAAACAAAACGACTTTGTCAGCTGAAGGGGAAAATTTAAAGACATGGCCTGTGAAAGAGAGAAAAATAGGGCATGGGCATAGACTCGAGTATAAACCACCAACTCACAGGACCCTGACAAGTTCATTTGATAACAGAACCTGTCACCGAAACAATCATTCAGGAGTTCACCGAGCAGGAGGCTCTGGCGAAGTAGCAAGTTAAGGCAGCTCAAGCCAAGCTCGAGGACTTCGAAGAATAATTTCCCAGATCAAAGTGACTCGGGACGAGTCATAGGTGATTGTTGGGGGCCTATTGGCCCTTGACCAATTTTTGGAGAACCTTGGTCGTGTTTGACCACTTTTGGGACTTCAACAGGAGGGTCTGATCTGAAATTTAACTTGATCTAAAATTCAAGATCGTTTAACCATTGTTTGTATGTGAATTTTTAACTATTAATCACCTTTATAATGCAAAATTAAAGAACTTTCATCAAGCGCATGAACAAGAACAACATGTAAGCAAACCATCCATGAACAAGAATTGGTAATGGAGTTCACCAGACCCCCTGGCTACGTCTCTAGGCCATTTTCCAAATGGGAAGGTCAATAGATTAAGTATTCAAATGCTTACAAAGTGAGTTCTGAATTTTTTCTATCATATACAGTAACAGACTTCAACAATAGTTGCAAGATGAAATTCTGAGACTTTTAAGTATGAACATGAATACCTTTCTATGTATCTGAAATATTCTGTGAGCACT
>JZKD02S2164687.1:32719-42838 GCA_000966675.3 Picea glauca
CTAATGCATACAATGCTTTTTCATAGGTTGGATAGTTGATTATTTCTTTAGAGAAAGTTTCAGAATGATAGCATATTGGTTTTTTATGTTGCATTAAGACTGCCCCCATTGCATAACCACTAGCATCAGTTTCTATCTCAAATCATTGTTGTAGATCCAGTAGTGCAAGTACTGGAGTTGTGATGATCTTTTCTTATAGTGTGTCGAAGGCTTTTTGTGCCTTACTTTCCCACTGAAAGACTCTATTCAAACCTGTTAAAGCATGTAAGGGAGAAGCTATGAAGGAGAAGTTTGCAATGAACTTCCTCCAATATTGGGTTGCTCCCAAAAAGCTTCTTACATCTGTTACATTATTTAGCTTAGGCCAATTTACAATGACCTCAACTTTAGAGGGATCAATCTTCAATTCACCTCCCCTTACAATGTAACCTAGATATACTAAGTATGTCTTTCCAAATTCACATTTAGACATATTTAGATACAATTTTTCTCTTACAAGTACATCCAATACCTATTTAACATGCTTGACATNTTTTCATGCGATGTGCATGAACAATATATTCAACACCATCCTTAGTGAGATGATACCTATTATCTTCCCTATAAAAGATAGCCTTCCTATCATACATATATGGACTACCCAACATAATACCACATATATCCAATGGAACCACATCTAGATCTACCTCATCCAAAAATCTAGAAGTGATGGCAAACCTAAGTCTACATTGTTTTGTAACTTGTAATCRTGCATTATCACATACCCATCCAAGTGGRTATGGMTTAGGGTGTAACTTARTTTCCAATTGTAATTTTTTAAAAATTTCTTCTGAAATGAGGTTTGCTTGTGATCCACTATCAAAAAGAGTTTCAATTTTTGTATGCTTAGAGATAACTCTAATATGAAATAAATCACTTCTCTTTCTTCCATCAATAACATGTTCATTTCTTGAAACAAAACAAGAAGGAATATTACCTTGGATGCTTGTAGCAATCAACTTAGTTTCATCCCCAGAGTCTGATCCAAAATCATGTTGGATTATTGTTGTAGTAATCTTTTTGTCTTCTTTCTTTCAAAACTTTTTTGGCTTGAGCTCTGGATGAAGTTTCCAACATTTGGAAGCATCATGACCTTTCTTCTGGCAATGAGTACATGTAGTACATGTAGGCTTATCTCCTTCCCTCTTCAAAGTAGTTGTGTTCTTACTTTTCCCTTTCCCTTTAAACTTATTTCCATCGGGTTTGAAAGGTTTCTTGGAAAATTTCTCTTTGGTATTCTTCCCCTTTGTATCTATGTGAGTTGCTTGAACACACACCTCATCAAGGTTAGTTGGATTAAACATCAATATCATATGACGTAAATAACTATGCAATCCTCCTATATATTTGAGAAGAGTTTCCTGGGTGTAGAGAGGTATACCAAGTACCAATGATCTTTTACGAAATTCTTGTGTGTATTCTTGCACACTTTGTCCCTTACCTTGCCTCAAATTCTGCCAGTCCATCATAGCTTACTGCATATACCCTAATGGATAAAATTGCTTTTTAAGTGATGAAGTGAACTCATACCAAGAGGAAACGATTTTGCCTTTTGTGGCAATATCTTCTTGAGATCTTCTCTCCCACCAAATGAGAGTAGTCCCTCCAAGTCGGAGAGAAGCCAACTAAATTTTAACAACATATTTAGTAAACTTTTGAATCCTACAATAAACTTCAATTTGACGGATCCAATTGTCCAATTTTTCAGCATTAAGTTCTCCATTATACATAGGTAAATCAAACTTAATATCAAGCTTTAAATGAGGCATATTAAGATCAAATTTTGTTTTTTTCTTTTCAAATGGAGAAGGAATAGAACCATCAAGAAGAAATGGAGAAGTTGGTGGGGTTTTAGGGGGTTCCTCACCACCTCCTTCTTTTTTATCTTCTGTATGAGATGGTCCACCTTGTTCAACTTTTTTTTGATCTTGATAGAGCTCCTCTACCATCATTTGAATTCTCATGAAAGCTTTCAGAAATTCCCCTTCAGAAGGGATAGAAGAAGTTGCTTCTTACCCTTTTGGTGAAGACATATTTCCTCTTCTTGATACAATCTCTGGATCAAACTCTTCAAGTTCCCCTTCACCACGTTGAAGCTTGGATCTTGTTAACATCAACTCACAAAGCAAATGGTTAACCTCGCTCTGATACCAACTTGATCTGTGTGCAAAACCACCTTGGTCTGCATGCAAATTCACCTCGGGCTGCATGCAAAATCACCTTTATCACTATGCAAAACCACCTCGATCTTCATGTCAATCTCTGCCTACATAAAAACTCCTCCTCAAGATCCATTCCCATGGCTCATTTAAATAAGAAAACAATGGTATAAATAGGCGTGAGTTATGGGCCACGCGCCCTCCAAAATCCCCCTAAATCTGACAAATTTTAAGGTTATTTGGCCACCTCTTGCCACGTCTCATGGCAGTGTTGCATTGCTAGATGTGGTGGTTAGGGGGGAAAAAGTACCGAGGTCAAACCCACAGGCTTCTCCTCCCACCGCATGTAATATGGTATGGTTTTGATATAACTTATGGTTTGGTATATGATATAGTTGGCATGTATCACATGTGGTTTTGATATAACATATGGTTTATTATATGATATAGTTGGCACGTATCACATGTGGTTTTGATATAACATATGGTTTATTATATGGTTATGTTATATGGTTATGTTATATGGACTTTGGATATATAACATTTAAATATCAAGTAGGGCCTTGGTGTTGGCAAGGTTGAGGGCTATGCCCTTGACCACCCCTTTTTACCCAACCATGGGGTCATGGTGGCCTTTTCATAAGGTCTTGGGTTCAATTCCCATAGCCCCAAATNTCATCAAGGTTAGTTGGATTAAACATCAATATCATATGACGTAAATAACTATGCAATCCTCCTATATATTTGAGAAGAGTTTCCTGGGTGTAGAGAGGTATACCAAGTACCAATGATCTTTTACGAAATTCTTGTGTGTATTCTTGCACACTTTGTCCCTTACCTTGCCTCAAATTCTGCCAGTCCATCATAGCTTACTGCATATACCCTAATGGATAAAATTGCTTTTTAAGTGATGAAGTGAACTCATACCAAGAGGAAACGATTTTGCCTTTTGTGGCAATATCTTCTTGAGATCTTCTCTCCCACCAAATGAGAGTAGTCCCTCCAAGTCGGAGAGAAGCCAACTAAATTTTAACAACATATTCAGTAAACTTTTGAATCCTACAATAAACTTCAATTTGACAGATCCAATTGTCCAATTTTTCAGCATTAAGTTCTCCATTATACATAGGTAAATCAAACTTAATATCAAGCTTTAAATGAGGCATATTAAGATCAACTTTTGTTTTTTTCTTTTCAAATGGAGAAGGAATAGAACCATCAAGAAGAAATGGAGAAGTTGGTGGGGTTTTAGGGGGTTCCTCACCACCTCCTTCTTTTTTATCTTCTATATGAGATGGTCCACCTTGTTCAACTTTTTTTTGATCTTGATAGAGCTCCTCTACCATCGTTTGAATTCTCATGAAAGCTTTCAGAAATTCCCCTTCAGAAGGGATAGAAGAAGTTGCTTCTTATCCTTTTGGTGAAGACATATTTCCTCTTCTTGATCCAATCTCTGGATCAAACTCTTCAAGTTCCCCTTCACCACGATGAAGCTTGGATCTTGTTAACATCAACTCACAAAGCAAATGGTTAACCTCGCTCTGATACCAACTTGATCTGTGTGAAAAACCACTTTGGTCTGCATGCAAATTCACCTTGGGCTGCATGCAAAATCACCTTGATCACTATGAAAAACCACCTCGTTCTTCATGTCAATCTCTACCTACATCAAAACTCCTCCTCAAGATCCATTCCCATGGCTTATTTAAATAAGAAAACAATGGTATAAATAGGCGTGAGTTATGGGCCACGTGCCCTCCAAAATCCCCCTAAATCTGACAACTTTTAAGGTTATTTGGCCACCTCTTGCCACGTCTCATGGCAGTGTTGCATTGCTAGATGTGGTGGTTAGGGGGGCAAAAGTACCGAGGTCAAACCCACAGGCTTCTCCTCCCACCGCATGTAATATGGTATGGTTTTGATATAACTTATGGTTTGGTATATGATATAGTTGGCATGTATCACATGTGGTTTTGATATAACATATGGTTTATTATATGATATAGTTGGCACGTATCACATGTGGTTTTGATATAACATATGGTTTATTATATGGTTATGTTATATGGTTATGTTATATGGACTTTGGATATATAACATTTAAATATCAAGTAGGGCCTTGGTGTTGGCAAGGTTGAGGGCTATGCCCTTGACCACCCCTTTTTACCCAACCATGGGGTCATGGTGGCCTTTTCATAAGGTCTTGGGTTCAATTCCCATAGCCCCAAATCACATTTATTTTAACCATTTCTCACCATTTTAACCATCTTTGACGAAACTTCAACTGTTGATATCTTCATCATCTGGAGGCCAGTTTTACCAAAACGAACGTCACCGAAAAGATGCTGACGAGCTCTTCCACTTTGTAAGATTTACTTTGCATTTTGAATACTTTAACTCTATCGAATTTTGATATGATCCACCTGGATCAGGGTCAAAGACAAAGCACCCAGGTGAAGCGGAGATCACGAGATCTCACCCCTTTTTATGGGATTTTTGGGTTCAGGGTTTATGTAACAGGTATGAGATGTCAACCCATGGGTTTACCCATTCTTAGGCCTATTTTGTAATGTATAAATAGGGAGCTAAGCAATGTAATATGTAGTAATGGATGTGTGTGTCTTAGTGCAAGTATTTGTAATTGGCTTTGTGCATACTGTATGTTGAGACTTGCAGAGCTAAGTGCAAGTGATTCATAGTGTTTTGTGCACAGACTGTGTAAAGGATCTTTGCTTGGACCTAACTTAGGGAAGGAGGATCTGGTGAGGTGCGCGCAGATATCATTTCTTATGCAAAGTTATCTTTGTGTCTCTGTGCATTTAATAATATTGTAAGAAGCTAATAAAGAAGAAGAAGCACAATTGGTGGATGTAGCCCCACGCTGGGGGTGAACCACATATATCATGTGTTGTGGTTTCTTTGTGCGATGTGGTTGATATGTTATTGATGTGATTTATGATTAATGTTGTAATATTTATGTATGGTAGATGCATCTGATGTAGTATCTTAGTGCCTTACATGTGAATGAATGCTATATCTACTTTGATGCTATGTGTTGAATGGTTAGATACATTTATATCTTGATAAATACTGCATTTTTCTATAATTAGGGTTTTTTCCTATGATATGAATAAGGGTCAAAGACTAATGAATGTTAATTTCTAAGTGTTATGTTAAGTGTTTTAATCATAGATATGTGTCCCAGCTAGGTTGTAGACACTTGAGTCCTACAACCCCCCTACCTCTACCTCAGTGAGACTTCATATGCTTCGCAGGCTTTGCCGAAAGGGTCGGTAGTTAGGGTTTTGTTGGTGTGTTATTGAAGCATTGAACCATGGTTATACCCCTATGCCAATAGATTCCAACTCCAATTAATGAGTGGCATAGTGTCTTTCATGCTCCTTCAACTTCCTTGATTCATAACATATAACAAACCCATTTTGACTGAGGACTCCACCGAGTCCTTATTTACATGCATCTATGCATACAATGAAGTCTTCATTTGGGTCTGCAATCCTTAGCATTGGAGCACTTGTTAATAATTGTTTTAAGTGTTGGAAACTCTTCTCACAATCCAATTTCCATTGAAACTTCACACCCTTATTTTGAAAGGAAGTGATTGGGTGTGAAATCTTTGGGAATCCTTCAATAAATATCCTATAGTATCCTGCAAGGCCCATGAATGATCTGGCCTATGTCACATTCTTCAGCGCTAACCATTCTCTAATGGCTTCTATATTCTCAGAATCCACTATTATCCCATCCTTTGAAATGATATGTCCCAAATAATGAATTTTCTTCTGATAAAATGAGCAGTTTCTCAATTTGGAATACAATTGATTCTCACTTAATACTTGCAACACCATCCTCAAATGATGCTCATGCTCTTCTTATGACTTGGAATATACAAGGATGTGATCCATAATGACAAACTTGTCTAAATATTCTCCGAAAACACCATTCATTAAGCACATGAAAACAACTGGTGCATTTGACAACCCAAATGGCACCACTGTGAAATCATAATGACCATACCTTCCACTTCAATCATATGTGATTGATACTCTTCTTTCTTGTTATCCAGGGATGCATAGATCCTTGGTACATTTATTCCCATGTCC
Organism: Picea glauca; assembly: GCA_000966675.3. Taxonomy (NCBI): domain Eukaryota; kingdom Viridiplantae; phylum Streptophyta; class Pinopsida; order Pinales; family Pinaceae; genus Picea; species Picea glauca. Next base: position 39,039 of record JZKD02S2164687.1, read on the forward strand.
TCCAATGTTCCAGCTTGTTTTACATTGTGAACATTCCTCACTTTTTCACCTATGTGAGGACAATATCTAAACATATGATCTCCTTTACAACCCCAGCATTGAATAGGTGGATTCCTTGGCCTTTGACCCCCTGTATCAATCATTTTGGGTTCTCTAGAAGTTGTTCCCTGAGGATTATTTCTGAAGAATGGTGGATTAGTTCCCTTCTTCCTATGATCCATCTTGAATTTATTTTTGTCTTCCCAAGATTTTTGGAAAGTTGGCCTTGCTTTTTGCTGATCATATAGGCATTTATCTTGCCTTATGGTCTCCTCCAATGTTTTGGGATCATCATATTGTATTTTTTCATTGATGAATGATGGAAATCCACTCAAATACCTTTGAATATTAATTGTCTCATCCTTGATCAATGATGAAAGAAACATACTTCAACAGTTCTAAAAACCTTATTTCAGATTCATCTATGGTCATACTCCCAAGCTTGAGTTCAAAGAAATATTTCATTTTCTTGTCATAGTATCTCTTAGTCAAGTATTTCTTCTCAAAATGCTTCTTGAATTTCCTCCAAGTAACACTTTTATGTTTAATTTGTTGCACCTGCACAAGTCGATCCCACCACATGGATTCCTTTCCCTTGAGTTGATAGATGGAAATTATTCCTTCTGCGTGAGATGAATAATTGTGCAATTGAAAATACTTTCTCATGCCCAACAGCCATGTCTTTACATATTCATCCTTCTTGTGCTCAGCATCAAATGTAGGAGGTTTGATTTTGTTCATTTGTCCTCGTAGCTCATCCACCCCAGATCTCTTATGCTTCCTAAAAGAGGATGGACTTGAGTTGTTGTGTGCCCTGGTAGGCCGATTAGGGATGTCTTCTAACACTTTTGGTTCTTCGTTTCTCATCAGGAGACCTATGACTTCCTTATTTGCTTGAGCCACTCTCATTATCCAATTTATTTTCTATTATGTTCAAGCTTTGCATTAACTTCATGTTGAAGTCCTCTCGCTACTCCTTGGCTCTCATAATCCTTTCATTATCAAATTTATGTCTTTGGACATCCTTCTGGAATTTGTTAATGGTTTCTACTATACTCATGTGTTCATCCCTTCCTTCTCCATGTCCATTGGAGTTTGTTCCTTCAATGCCCAAATGGGCATCCATCCCTTTGATCTCATATTCATGGATGTAAGTCACCTGTGCATATTCCATTCCTATGGACTCTGTGTTGATCCTGATCTGGTCTAGTTGTTATTAACTCTACAAAACGTGCAGCCAACAAAACTTTTCCAGGTTAACTGAATCAACAATTTCATGAAAAAATATGAACCATTATGGTTCAATAATATATCAAAAATTATTTCTTCTAATTTCCTAGAAAATTGAATGACCGGATCAATTTTTTGGGTGAATATTTATATTCTAGTGTCCAACACCTTTCCAATGCCTTCTCCCATGCTCAATTCTAAGTCTTGAGTAGAAAGTTATGGTTATTTGAAAATTTCCCATTAATTTTTCTGTTCATACTTCAACTTGGAACGACTCTGCGTTGTAATTATGCATTTTTTCACCTACTCCATTGGCATTTTAATAGGATATCAATTGGGTTTCTTCATATACACATTTTGGACAGTTTTTCCAAGTCTCACCTTTTTCTCGGTTCTGGGATGCTAGTTACAGCCTATGGAAGTTCTAGGCCAATTCATGTTTTTGGTCTGGAATTCTATAGGTACCTTCTTTTCCATATTAAACATTTTTGACATGCCTAGAAATTTAATTCAACTCTAGGAATTTCTTCTATGGTTCAATATATTTCCATTGACTACTCCTGTGCCTCAATCTGATTCCAGAGCATAAATTTATGGCTCTTCGAAGTTAGCTGGGTCTTAAAATTTACCCTCCATTGTTTGTCCTGTAACTTTCTCATAAAAGCTTCGTTTGATGAATGGTTTACGCCATTAGAAATATCTCTCTGGGTTATTTTATTTGAGCTACAAAGTACCTTGGTGCATTATGTTCTCCTAGTTTTTGAGTAGCTAAAAACATCATTAAGGGCCTCAAAAACGTGTCGCAAAAGGATGGCGTTCAAACAATATAAAATGTCATGGAAATTCGTTGGTTTTCTGATGTTGTTCACCATTCAAACAAATTTGCGCACACAAATTTCAACTTGTACACGCATATTTAGAATGTGCATCAACACCACAAGGTAATTCATTGATCCAGATTATTTTCGGCATGAAATGAGATCAGAGATATAATAAAGAAATGCACAGATATTCAATAATATAACAGAAATATATCAGAGATGCAACCATAAACACACATATACAATAATACACGATTTCTATTAATGAAATAAATGTACAGAGACTATAAAAATACAAAGTGAAAGACTCACTAGAATGGTGGAAACTTATCTCTGAGAAGAGATGTGACGGTTACTCGCATTTGCAAGAATATGATTACAATGAGGCTCTGAAGGCATTTTTACAATAAATAGGAATGCCAAAAACCCTAGACATCCAAAAACCTAACCCTAGGAGATGAAGTGCCAAAAGTCACGTGGGCCCCGTTTGGGTAAGTTAGTACATCAACTTCCCGGGGTCATAACTTTTGCATATGATCTCTGTTTTAGGCGTATGATAGCTCATTTGAAATGTATCATCGAGGAGATTCATTTTGGGGACTCAATCATGCCTTTGGATATCATTGAGAACCTTGATCTTGAAAAACCTTCATTTAGGCCCTCAAAATGGCCCCAGAAGTTAAAACCTGCTAAAAATAGTAAATTGCCAAAATTGCCAGAAAATTGTTTTGAGCCAGTCGAAAAAGGTGGGTGGCCACCGATATCCACCTAGATCATTCATGATCTACCCATCCATAACCACTGTGAATCACTTATTTTTCGCACCAATAACTGGTATGCACTACTTTTGTGTCGCGCGCCAATATCCACCACGCACAATTTTGATTCATGCACTAATACTTGTTGTGCACAATTTTTGTATCGCGTGCTAATGTTTTGTGTGCATTTCACTCTATGTGCTACACCATGCCAAATTTTAGTACACCCCCACCATGCACCAGTAATCTGCATGCACCATTAACTAAACTGTCGCGTGACAACATATACCCACATTGTGCACACACCAACAAAATTCCTCTGTGCTCTGTCAATATTCTGCACACCATGCGCGCCATTATTATGCATGTGCACACCATGCACACCATTATTATGTGTATGCACACCACATGCCAATATTACGCATTGTAAATGTGTTGAACCTGCACAGAATAGATCTAGCTAAACAATGATACACACATTTGTAGAGAGAATTGAAAAAGAAGAAGAAGGAGAGAAAGAATGGAAAGAATTCTCATTAACCATTGTGAATAATGAATAATTTACACATGATATACTCTATATAACTCAATGAGTTCGAATTGAGGTGAAACAAGTCACCATATTGGTGGTCTAGAGTGATCTGGACACACACCAGTAGTTACGGGAGTGAACTGCCACCTATTCTAGTCTCTCAGGCAGTTACGAGAGTGAACTGCCACCTAGTTGAGTTAACTAGTCAACTAGTCTTCAGTTAACTGACTGAACATAAATTATTGAGGAGTTAACTTAAGGAATCAAGGCTAATGTGCCACTTTGGTGATTATACCAAGGTAATTTCGAATTAGCATGGTGATGATCCCAATGTTGCATGGTGATGATCCCAATGCAACATCTAAACTCAACTCAACTAGTCAAACTGAAGTGTGAATTGAAAGAGAATATTATCTAGGT
>JZKD02S2164698.1:32524-42835 GCA_000966675.3 Picea glauca
TAATCACCTGTCAAACGTACAATGGTAAGGACATAATAGTCGATGGAAATTTGTATGGAATAGAAATTTCGGTTGTACGGACAACAATTCCCATCAAAATTCATACGTACATCTTCAATTAAAATCGTGTAGTTGTAATATGTGATTGGCAGCTGTTGTAATTTGTACGGCTTCTTAATTTTTTTTTTATGATGGCTGCAATTGTACAAATTGCAGAGAGGAGATAGTGTGGACTGTTTTCAGATTGAATGTATGTTTGTACGGAATTGTCCTACAATTTATTTAATGATTGTACAATAATGCTGGTACAGAGGCCTACTGTGCAGTGACAATACGGACTTGTACGGCTGAAAATTGTATGGATTGCAACCTAAATCAGCAATTGTATGGTTTTTGGGGTTGTATGGTCTTCAAATTGTAGTAGACAATAATTCAAATTTCTTTAAATTTATTTTCTTCTTTTTTTTTAATAGAATTTCTGATTTTTTTTTTTTTTAATTTAATTTAAACTTGGATTGGTGATTGGATTTGCAACGGAAAATTCTTCAACAAACTTCTGAGTTTGATAGGGCCAAAGGCCTGAATTAGTCAAGGACTGAAGTTCTTACAAACGTGAAAATTTAAATGGCCAAAGGCATGATTGGTGGTCAAAGACTAGATTTCTCAGAGAAACTCTGAAACGATGGGGTTGGCCAAAAGCTGGATTAGACAAGGTCTGATAAAGAGACCGGTCAAAGGCAGGGATCGGAAAAATGAAGCTCTGATACCAAATGAGATGAACAAAGTTCGTCATGCACAAATAATCCAAAATATCTGGAATATAGTAATCAAATCCATATGGAAAAATATATATGTAATAAGAATGAATAGTAAGATAAGATATTAAGATATAATAAGATGATTACAATTGAGAATGAGGGCTCGATAATACACCCACGCAGGGGTTCCCTTAACCAATAGTCATGTCTTTTGAGACATGACCTTTCATTATTAATAATTAATATTATTTATTAATTAATTATTATGTTATGAATATCTATTTATGTATATTTATGTTCATAACACACAGCCACCAGTACAGTCTTCCCATGAAAGAAAGAGGTTAAAAACCGAAGCCCACCATGCAACAGATAAAGGAAAATCCATTGCTTCCCCCTCCTCTCCATCAAATGACTGCCAAATCCATTTCACCCTGCATGCATTTGAGAGATGATTGCTCTCATGTTATCGGTGAGATTATGCCTAAAGGCTCCACACAACCTAAGGCAAATTCAGAGAAATCAAAGGGAGACAACAACAAGGGGAAATTGCCTCCTAGAGTGGCAAATATGGTTTTTAAGTGTTTTTATTTATTGATTGTTGAGAACAGTTGACTTCTGAAATTTTCGGACAACACACTATTTTTTGGGTATGTGAATATTATATTTTTGGATATAGTTTCAATTATCGTTGATATAAATTGTCAAATTATGAGAGTGATGATGGGAGCCACAAGGAGATATATGTTTGATTGATTAACTAGTTTTGTTTATGCTTGTTAAAGAAACTAAAGAGAGTCACAAGGGGTCCCACCTACTAGTTATTATTTATTAAAGACCCTTATTATTATTTTATTAATTCCCCCCCTTAACTAAAAATTTGGTTGAGTTTTAGTTAACTTAACTAAAGAGGTAGTTTAACTACTTCAACTAATTATGATTTCCTATAGGCAAAAAGAGAAGGAGGAACAAGAGGAGAATAGAAGGAGAAAGCATACTAAGGGTCCTATTGTAGACAACAAGATTCAAGGCTGAATTACATCATCCAGACACTTGTTTTTCAGAGGTGTTGATCTATGTTTGATAGTCTATGTAGACTTGTCTATTTGTGAATTAAATTTCATGACTGATAAAGGCTATTGTGTAGAGTCGACTGGGCAACAATTAGTGGCAAGCTCATCCAACTTCTAAATTTCAGTTTTTTACTTTCTGTCAAAAGTCCTTTTGTATGGTTTTCATCGGGGACATCTAAGTTTGACTTTGGTCCAAACTTCCTCAGGGAATTTTGTAAAGAGAATGATTATTTTGATAGATTGGAATGGAATAAACGATTGCTTTATGTCTCATCTGTGTTGATTATTGACTTGGTATTTTCACTTCCGTCTCTACATTTATTTCTGCATTTGTTATACTAAAAAATTTACATAAATATTGAATATTTCAGCAATCTTTAATTTATAATAAAATTATCCTAAGCCCTTGTAACCAATACTTGTGGATTATGAAACAATTTTTGATGGCTATAAACCTAGGGTGATATTCCCGTCTATCTTGCTTTAGCCAAGTAAGATCTGAAAATTCTTGAGTAAGATCATTTCATATCTTTTCCTCAACAACTTGAAAGTTCATGGTGTGGCCAGACAAGGTGAAATAACCATAATCGTGCTAYTGAAGAACCGTAKCCTCCACACATGCATCAATTTTACAAGGGTTATATTAAATCCCAGTGATCGTGCCAATATCAAGGGGATTACACCATCTATGTCACCACACATGCTGGTTGTAAGAGATATTAAGTGGATAGACAATACATAGGTTGACCATAGGGTATTTTTTAAGAAAATTATCGATGAAAACAAACAGAGTCTAATAATGAGGAAAAATGAAGATTTCCAAAAAGTTTAGGAAAAAACCTTGCTTCAGTACTACTTTGAGTTAAAGGGACACTTGAAGGGAAATATATCACTATATATATTGCTCCCACTGAACGTAATAATTATGTTACTCTTGAATTCTCTAACAAATTAATGGATTCTCGAGTCAAATATACCTGAAAATATAGGGTTGTGGAATGAAAAACAATATGACATAAGAAATTTACAGTTGAACATTGGAGATTATACTTTTGTATCACCATTCCTTGAGGGATATTTATAGAGAGATGATGGTGACATACTTTTGGGTTCACCCTAGATAGAAACTATTGGCGCTTCGTGCGGTTGTAAGAACCTAGGTTCGAGTTATCTTTGACCAAAAAAACCGTCTAGACACCGGCCCTTTCAACATCACCTACATGCAGATGAAGTCTCACCCAAAGTATCTATTGGGACTGCAGGAACTGGGTTTCTACAGTAGTGAGGGAATGGGAGGTGATTATTCTATTCATTCTTGCTTATTGGTTCTGTGTGTGTTGTTATGTCTTTGTTCTTCATTAGCTACTTAGTGATTTCAGATTCATATTACCATTATATTCCATATTAAAACATAAACCCATTACTGTAACAATTGTAAAAATTGCACAATGATTATACATAAGACAAATCTAATCTAGTATGCATCTAGATAGAATCCATGAACAATCACACAAATGACATTCAACACAGGAATTAACGTGGTTCACCCAACTCTGGGCTACTCCCATAATGAATGACTTCTTTATTATGTGTTTAGTAATTTCTTTAGGCCTGTGCACTGCGCTTACAAAGATCTATCATGGTTATCTTTCCTTTCTCCTAGCCTAGTCATTCTGTAGTAAAAGCCTCTCTCTCTCTCTCTTTGCATCCTCTCCTTAGCATTCAAACATAGATTCTTTCCTTCTCATCCTGTCATATCACTCTTCTTCTTTAATAGAACATAACAGTCCAGAACCCCTAATCTCCCAACCCATTACATATTTATACATAAATTCTAGGGCTTAAAACCCTACTTTGTTCATCCCAAAACCCTATTACAATACATGATAACTAAAGTTAACTTGTTGTTTGAGTTTCTTTCTTCTGCTTTTCTGTCTGCATGTTGCTTTTGCACTCTAAATGTTGTTTTTCTTGATTTTACGCATCCTTCTATCTTTAGCACGTCGGGTTGTTATCCTTCCTTTTCAGTCGCTTTCTTCTCCTACTTTATTCTCTGGTTTATTCCTCTATCTTATTCTTCTGTCTGTGAACTATAGTCTTGGTTGTGCCTCAATTGTGCACTCCTAACTCTTTCTTCTTATTTTGTGCACTTCTTCAATACTTAGTATTTTTATGTATATTATTTCCAAAATGCATATCCAACATGACCTCAACACTCACATGTGGCTCATCTCGAACCACTTAGGCCTGTTGTGTGCTCCTCCATCCTTGGATGAATTTCTGGGAGGCTTCCTTAACTTCCACAAGTTCCTTTATTATTTCTTTATCTGTTTCCACAATCTTTGTTTGTCTTATGCTTCATGTGTTTCTTGTTTCACCTTGCCCTGTGTAGTGGCTAGTTCTCCTATCACCCTCAATGCTTCTTCATGCAGCGGTCCTAAGCGCTGCTGAAGGATCTTTTGTTGATCCCTCATCTATTCCACTTCCACGTATGACTGCCTCTTTGCCAAAATTGTTGTCATACGTTCAACTGGTGGAAGTGTGTTTATTCTCTTTGAAGCTTGTTGGGTCTTTTCTTGTGCTTCTCTTAATTGGTGCAATTTCATCCTGATGCGTGATAATCATTCCTTCTGCGCAATGTCTTATGTATTTGTACTTGATAATCTTTTTCTTTTTCTATATCTACTTTTTATTTCTTTTTCTTCATTTTTCTACTTTTTATATGGTTTTTTGTGTTTTATCTTTCCTACTACATTTACTATGATACATATGTTCAGGCGCAACCCAGATTACTACACAGATTGTCGTTCGTCTCTATAGAGTTTCAACCGACTTCCATTCAACATTCCTCCAAGGACTTCTCCATTCAGGGTTTCCAAACAAACAACACCCGTCTTTGTTACATGATGAATCCCATAGGGTCCTAACCAATGTATTGTAAACTTTCATGGATGCTCAATGAACTTTATCTCATAGAGTAATACCAAATCTCCCACTTGAATTTTTTTATGTTTAATGTGTCTATCATGCCATGCCTTATGAACTTGTTGACGGAAACCTACAACAAACCAATCTTCCTCAAGTTGTACTAACTACGATAGTGTCTCCTCTACTGCGCCAGAGTTCGAAAATCATTGATCACTGCAATGCACATGAGATGTAGAATAAAATCCATTGGCATCATTGCTTCTTTCCCATAGACCAACCTGAAAGGTGTTTTCCCTGTCAACTTTTTGCTTGTTGTCTTGTAGGCCCATAAAACTACAAGAACTCTTAAGTCCCAATCATCTCTCCCTACATTGCAAATATTTGTCAAAGAATTCTCCAGGATTTTATTAAAAGCTTCTACTTTTCCATTGGCCTGAGGATGATACGATGTACTCTTCTGATGATGAATTTGAAACTCATCAGTCTATGCTGCAATTTTATTATTTAGAAAGTTGGTTCCTTGATCACTGAGTAATATGTGCAGAAATCCAAATCGTGTGACTACATTCTCAAACAAAAATCATGCAACATTCTCTGCGATGTAGTCTGTGACTAGTGTTGCTTCTTCCCATCTTTCCAAATACTCCATCACAATGATTATGTACCTTGCCCCTATTCTTCTTGCTTGTGGATTGATTGGCCCAAAAAGTCTATGGCCCATTTATCAAATGCTTGCAATGTAACTTGTGGATTTAAAGTCATTTCATCCCTCATGGATGGATTTACCACTCTTTGACATACATTGCATGACTGCAAATATTCCTTAGCATCTTTGTGAATTGTGGGCCACCAAATTCCTACACACAAAATATTTTGTGCAGTTTCTCTCCCTGCATAATGTCCTCCTGCAATCCCGTCATGTTCTTCTGCGAGTATCATTAGTCTTTCGTGTTCCAACACACATCGTCTCAATATTCCATCTGCACCCAACTTGTATAAAATCCCTAYAATCAACCGATAATCTACCACTTTCACTACTAGTTGGTTCTTTTGTGCAACCGTCATGTCTGATGGAGCCATTCCTATACKAAGAAAATGCAYGATGTTTGAGAAGTAATCATCCACCATTTTAATTGCAAATAGTTTTGCATCTAGRAAGCCACCATCTAAATTGMCTGCATATTCTTCTGATAATATGYGYRATAGATGATCTAGTCMTGCATTCAACTTCCCTAGTTTCACCACAACCTCAAAATCGTATTCGTGAAACARTAGTTCCATATGTATATCCTCCCCCCTAACACTGGCTTGTTCACTAAGTATTTTAATGCGGAATGGTTTGTGAACATMTTAAAGTGAGACCCCAATAAATAATGTTTGAACTTYTGYAATGCATATACCATTGCCAATCCTTCTTGTTCTGTAGTGGTGTAATTACTTTCCGCTATAGACAACTTCCTACTTGMAAAATAAATTGGGTGATCTATGTCTCCCTCCCCTGGTTGAGACATTATTTCTCCSAAAGCTATGGACGATGCATCTACGTGAACATGGAACCCCTTGTTCCAATATGGAAATATCAAAATTGACACAGTCACTAGTTTTTTCTTTAATGTGTCCAAACCCTTCTAACAGTCCTCGTTCCATTGCAACTTTGTGTCCTTCAGTAAATTTTCCATCGGTGCTATGATCTGCACATACCCTTTAATAAATTTCTTGTAATAGCCTGTATGACCTAGATTTTCCCTCAATCATATGACTGATGTAGGTGGTTCTAAATATAGAATCACTGCAATATTGGTTGGATCTACTAGTAATCCTTTCTTGCATACTATGTGGCCCAAAAAAATTCCAAACGATGCGCAAAAAATACACTTCTTAAAGTTCAGAAAAATCTAACACTGTATACACCTATCCAACATTAGCTTGAGTACTTCTATGTGATCCTTCAATAGCCTAAACACAGTCCAATCATCCAAGTATGTTTCAAGGAACTTATGAATAAATTCCTTGAATGATGCAAACACTAATTTGGAGAACACCCCAAGGGAATTCTTCAGTCCAAATGAAATTACTGTATATTGATAACTTCCCCACTCTGTCGCAAAAGTATTCTTGTATCGGTCTTCTTGCACAATTTTTATCTGATGGTATCGAGAGAATCCATCGGTGAAATAATACGTCTCTTGGCCTCCTACGTTCTCCAATACCTCATCTATGAATGGTGTTGGGAATGGGTCATGTAAACATGCATCATTTGACTTCCTCAGATGCACACAAATCATAATTTTGCTTGTCTTCTTGTCTCACACTACCATTGGATTGATCCACTCAGATTGTTCTATCGGTTCAATGATTCATGCATCCAACATCCTGTCTATTTCGACTTTCACTTTTTTCTTGTACTTTGGATTTAACTTGTAAGGCCTCTGTCGCACAAGTTTAGCACCCGGTTTCAAGGGAATATTCATCTCGCCTGAGTCCCCAACTATCCCCTTCATCTCAGAAAATGTAGTTGGGAATAGGTCCTAGTATTCGCGCAAAAAGATGTAATATTTTCTACTGTCTCATCACTATAGTAATCCCATATCTGTGCAAACTTTGGATCCTCTGTCATCCCAATGTTTACCTTCCATGTCTTTATGGGTTGTGTGTATGCAATAGACTCAATCTATGTTCCTTCTACTTCCCGTTCTCCTTCTGTTTCATATACTTTCATGTTCCTAGGATCTTCCTCATCATATTCTTCCTTAGATACATTGTAACACTCCAATAACTCATGGACAATCATATTAGCTCTGTGCGCACTAAACATTGGTACCATCTCCATCGACCTTTCTTCTACAAATATTTTAGTTCGAATAACCGGTAGCACTACATCTATTGATGGAGATTCATGTTCAAATGTGAATGCGACTTTGAAATTTTGAGTCAAATCGTCCCAATTGGCCATTTTTCTGCGTATTTCCAATTCCAGATACCAGTTCTTCAGGATTGTATCCATTGTATGTATAAATCTTTGAATTCATTTTGTTTTTGGTGCCGAACTCCATAAAGTCCCGCACTAATCAACATGACCTTCTATATCACTCTCTCATGTATACTTTTGCGCAATATTTTCAACCTCAGTACCAAACCTAACTTGCATTAGTATTCTGCACTGTGACCAATCTTCCATTCCTTCTTTGTGTGCAACCCACCATATGACTAGAGTCACTTTTAGGACAACATCTAGTGACAACAACCTTTGTTTTTCAGGTACCTGCAAATCAAATTCTTTTAAAAACAAACTTATATCATTCAATCCATCGTACCTAAACGGGTAACATAATCTTGTTCCAATCCAACAGAAGGATCGGGTTATGCGTACACATCATCTAGTTGACACTTCATGCATCCGCTATTACCAGTGCTCTATAAATTCCTCTGAATACGATGCACACAAATTGATACTTATCCAACTTATTGCACCATCTGCAATAGGGTTAACATAAACATCCATCCACACAATCATGTTATAAAAATTGTCAATGTCATTTCCTCTAACTGGCTCTATGTATCTCTTTCCTTCTGCTGGGTCCAATGTTGCATTAACTTTCAAATATCCGACTTAAAATATCATTTTTGTCTTCTTAAGATTAATGATTTATTGGTTATCAAATTCCCATTCAAGTCCCATCAGTGTTGGATATGGTTGACTATCGTCTGCGATCTCAATAAATTCAAATTTTGTCGTGTTGCACACCCCATCTACGTTCACATGCACTCCTGTCAATCGACCAATTGGTACTATTTTGTGCTCATTCGCAAGCCTTAACTGAACATGGGACCATACTAGCTTAGTTTTTCCCATCATCTCCCAAGTCTACTTTGGTAAGAAATTCACATCAGACCCCAAGTCCAAGATAAAATTATCCACATTGTATTCCCCAATTTGTGTACTGAATTTGAATTCTCTGTTGGTCCTCTTCCTATGCAGTGCCTAATTTACCACCCTTAGTGTGATGGGAGTTTCCCTTCCTTGTGTAAAGTGATCAATCATTTCATATAGTTTATTCAATGCAGTTTCATCTTTCATTATCTCTACATAATTTCTCAAAAATTCTCTTATAGTGCTTACCTTCCCAGTTGTTTTCTCTGGCACAACGCGATGTTTGACATGTGGCGCAAATGATGTTGATTCTCCCCAATATTGTCCAAGTACCTCTATTATTTCTCTCTGATATGTTTCCTTTTCATGCTAAGGATAAAAGGTTGGCATAGGCCTTATTGAATTCCTTACCCATTGCTCATTTTGCTTTCCTTCATTCGTCACATCAAATCCTTTTCTAGCTCCCCCGTGCATAACAACTGCTATTCTAGGTCCTTCGTTGAGTTTTTTGGTGGATATTTTCTTCACATTCTTATTTGGATTCTGGTTATGGTTCCCTCCGCCCTACCATTTCGCAACTAGTTGAGGACAATATTATGTCACATGGTTCAGTTCTCTACAATATGTGCATGTTGTACATGGATTAAGGAAGTTGCGTGCTAAGTGTCATGGTTGATTACAATTGTAACATATAATCGATCCTCTTCCTCCCTTACCAAAATTTCCTTTGCCTAGACCTCTACCAAAATCCCCCCTGTTTCTTGGATTAAAGCCACTTTGATTATTATATTGCGGACCACCCCCTTCTATCATAACATTCTCCTCCTGATTCCTGTACATATTTTTAGTGTGCTCCCTCATCAAATCGATTGCGCATAAATACTTCTCTTCATGTATGACTGACTTGGAAAAAATGAAAAACAAGTTCCTTGGTGTTCTCTGATATTTCTATAGTAACGGACACTCACTTGGATGATTTCCCCATTTCTTACATATCTCACAATACTCCCCTCCTGGTAATGGATTCAATGCTCCAATTTCCAAATATTGCATGAATGTTGGGCATTCATTCTTATGATGGCCTTCAGTCCTACACTTGGTACACTAGACTTGTTCTCACTTCTCCTTCCCTTTTATGAGTTCTTCCAGTTGAATTGTCAAAGCATCCAACTTCATCTAAACTTGCACCATCCCTCCATTGTCTCCTACAAGGGATGATTCCAATTTCATTGTAATTTCCAGTACCTTGGGTTGCAACACAACCTTCTATTGAATCAACGACCTACGATTGTGTGGTAGAAGTCCTACAATAAACCATTCTTGATGTTGTTGATCAAGGATCTAGAAAGTCAGTCTACCTATAAGGTCCTTGAACCTTTTATCGAAATCCCATACCGATTTAGTTGGTACCTGTTTAATCTCGTTTAGTTCTGTAATGTACCGCGACTCAGAATTTGGCTTCTTGAACTCTTTTAAGAGCGCTTGCCTTATCTCCACCAAAGTCCTTTCTTGTCTTGTAGGTGTGGTACTTTGTATTTTCATGTACCAGACTAACGCACGGCCTCGAAATGTTGTTGCTAACTACACAATATTCATAGCCTCGCCCTGGACATTCTTTGCGACCCAAATTGTCTTGCAAACAAACAGATGTTGTTCTGGGTCCTCTGACCCAACTCCCTAG
>JZKD02S2164709.1:12358-26588 GCA_000966675.3 Picea glauca
CACGTGCATGTATTTTATCGAATATAGAGCACATATAATGGTGAATATTCTCTCCTCGTATTTTACTTCTTATGTTTATTTCCTCTTCATTGTCACATCCATGAACGCATAATTGGTATGATAACCTTCGATTAGGGATGTTAGAGAGTTATGCAATCTCATTGTCATTGTAGTCCTCCCTACCCACAGTTTTACTAAAACTCTTGTCGTCCACCAAATCTACACAATTCTCACCTGAGCCATAGCTTGACGATGCTTCCTCCTACTATTTTGAGGTTTCTAGTGCAATGACATCCTATCACGTGAGCCTCCATCATTTTTTTGTGTTTTTCTCATTGGGGATTTTCAATATTGTTCATGCAACTATGGAACCAACCGATTCTTTGGCTTACTTTCATGCGATATTTCTATTTCAAGAAGAATCCAACCGCATTTTTTGGTAATTTTTTGTGCCCAGTGATTTTTTATCATATTTTGTTGAATGGCAATAGAATTATTGTTTTCATGGTAGTGTCTGCTTGAAAAGTTCCCAAAACGGTGAAATTGAGTTGGCAACGATGGCCTTTTCAGCAAAATTGATAGGCAAAACAAAATTCTAGAGTATTTACGAATTTTTTTACCGGACTAAGCTATGGAAAAAAGTATCAATCCGTACGATTTCTCGATGTGTTCTGGAGAGCATTGAATCTTTACTAAATTCCAACATCATCTAACCTATAGCTGACCTTTTGCAAGAGAAACAATGCTTCATGGACAGTTTGTATGTAATTCAATTTGCAAGTTCACACACATAAGTTGTTTTAAGGGGTAAAGATGTTGTTTTCCATCCAAAGTCTTTTCGTATGAAGAAGGGGATTGATGCATGCATATCCTTTATGTAAAATTATAAAGTAAAGGATTGACATATTTATTGTATAACTAAGTGGCGACGAGCTCATATTTGTGTTTACAAGTGGAGTTGCTCGAGCTCCTCACCATTGCATGGAATGCACATAGAGAATTAGTCATTCTTGATAGTCACTTTTGTAGTTCCATACGAAGTTCAAGTGACATGATCCCGTGTGTGTGGGTGTGTGTGTATAAAGGACCCTTCATCTTTGTTGATTCTATATATGGTCAGGGCTCGTGCATGCACAAGTAGTGGCTCTACACATGTATTTGAAATCTTTTTCTCGTTTATTTCGTGATGCTCGAAATATTATAATGGGAAAATATTATTTGTTATCGACGTGTCCACACATGATCAATTTGTGTGATGTATCGTGCAACATATAGCGTTATTTCCATGTATTGTATGTAGAAAATTGAGCACTTTTGATAGCCACTTTCGCAATTCCTTCTGAAGTTCAAGTGACATGATACTCTAGGTGCACTTGTTGTAATGCGAATTAGCTCACTTCACGCTTCATGTTTTTTTGTTCTATATTTGATTATGGCCCATCTATGTGCAAGTAGTGGGTCTTGACTCTGCACATGTGCTTGAAATGTTTTCCTTAGTTGAATCTTTCATGATGCTCAAAGTATGGTAACATGGGAAAATCTCTTAAATTTTTGTGTTTGTGTAATCATGGATTTGTGTGATGTCCCATGCACTATCTAGCATTATTACAATGGTCATCCACATTAAACATGCGATGCCATCTCCGTGGCGATTCACATGAAACATGTGGCACCCTTATCGATGTAAAGTGGACATGGAATTTATGGGGACGAGAAAAGGAAAAGGAGAAGGGAAAAGGAAGAAAGAGGCAAACTGTATTTGTATCTCACCTTCTCTATTTGACGGGAATTCGTCTTCCGATGATCACCTAGCAAGGAGCCAATCGAGTGGAAGAATTTACAAGATTGTGGAACGAGGACATTGAAGATTATATCCAGAAAGAGTCCATGCACAAGAACCATTACACAATGCACATGTTGGAATAACGATCCTTACGGAATACGAGAGTTGAAATACTCACGGTGCATGTTCCTTTGTTTGCTAGAGGAGTTGTTGAACAAGTGCAAGAGGAAGAGCTTAATTGAGAAGCGAGTGATTGAAGGAAATACCTCAACTAAATGTGAACAAGTATTGTGATATTTGCGAAACAAAAGACCACGATTTGAAAGAACATGCTTACAATTTGAAAGAGAAAGGATAAAGAAGTAAATTCAATGCAAGAAGCCAAATGACCACCGAGGGAACAAGTAGGGGGTTGAGGAATGCCTATCGAGTAGCAACAAGAAAAGAGCCAAATTCACTGAAGACCATTTGTGGAATGTAGTGAATGCTATAAATGTGGCAGTTTTCGTGAGTCGAGTGGGAAACGGAAAAAAATAGGTAGTTAAGACATATTCTACGTACGAGGCCACTGGGGCGGGAATTCCAAAGTGTTGTGTGTGTGGGGCCTACCAAACATATGTGAGGACATAGGAAGGACCATGAGACTCTCGAGCCACCAAGGGGAAAGAGATGCGTGATAAACGGGAGGAGGCAACACTCCTCCAAGATGCGACTTGGTGACAGCTACGCAGCCCCTTCACCACCCGCAGGTCGGAAGGTCCATGCGCACACACACAGGATCTTCTCTTCTTCTCGACTTGAAGAACTCAACAGTTCTTCTATTTCCCTATCGGGAAATCTACACCCACATTTCTCTTCGGGCGATCCCCCTTCCTTGACTTATTGGAGGATCAAAACTTGCATCTTTGCGAGTCCAACAGTCGAGCGCTACACCCTCGGATCCCCGAGACCCGATATGTCAGTCAAGGCTGACTTCCTCTTTCTTCTATCGGGACTTCATCTCTATCGCGGCTTCACCACTCGCGATACCAAACCCTCGGGTTTCCAACTCCCGATATCCGATGCGTCGAAACGCCGATACGATCCTATCGCGCTTTCGCTACTCGCCACTTCGCGTCCTCGTGACTTGGAGTACCCAATACTTGGGCTCCCACCTTGCAAACTTTCGAGTTCGCGGGATCTCTCGATCTCCGACACCTGTCTTCCACTCACTCCTACGGTGAGATCCCTATGACTTCGTGCCACCTGTACTCCACTTTTCCGACTCCCTGTGGCCCACACTGTCTACGCAGCCGTCGGGATATTGCGTATCGCAATATCGCGATTCCCGTTACCAAGTCTTGGGAACTTTTCTCACGAGATCCCGATAGGCGATCTTGCGAATAATCCAACAGCTCTGGCTGACTTGGATCAACGGCCTGACCCTCTTGAGCTTCAAAACTCTCAGATGTTCTCCACCGTATTCTCCTTGCGCCTCCGCAAGATCTACGGTCCTCGGAACTTCGCGAAATCTCCTCGAAGAATTTCGACCGTTCGCTCACTCCTTTTATGATTCTGTGAACTGAACCAAGTATTCCTATCCACGAAGACTGGTTCACTTGCCTGCGACCTTTCAACGCTTGCTCGAATGATTCGATGCGCAACCCCTCTGTGTAATCCCTCGACAAATTCGAAGACCTACTCCTCCTGGGCTTCCCTACAATTCCCAATTACTTAGAAGGAACTTTGCACGCACTCCTTGCGGAAAATCTTCAACCTTGTCTAAGTGTTGAAGTCTTTTGACCATGCGCACTCCTGCAGCAGCAGTCTTTCAATACTTTTCTCAGAATCGCAAGTCTGAGTCTTCACTTGGCCCGCGCACTCTTTGCACGGCTCTTCTACTCAACTGAACTTCTGGGAACTTAGAACAAAAGTTATCTCTATCTGAAACCCTCTATCAACGCACTCCTTGCGGACAAATTCAACTGCACTCCTTGCAGGAATTCTCTGGCTCATAATAGAGAAACAATTGAAACTAATTCCTTCTTCCTCTTAGACTTCAATTCAACCATGAAATCACATACACAGCATATAAAAGCAAATGTATGACAGGAAGCAAACATTCATGAGCATTCCAACAATACATAGAGAACCAACACAAACCATGAATTTGAATCAAGCTTTCTTCTATTAATTCAAATGTTTGTACATGGGTGTTCTTCTTACACTTCTCTACATACTCTCTTCTCTCTGAATGCTTCTCTAGCTCAGGCTTCTATGTTACAATGTACAAAGGAGGGTGTCTATATCCGTTTTCCCCCTCGAACTCTAGTTATCAAATCTAGAATTAAATTTCTGTTTAACTTTTCATTAACTATCTTAAATGCCTCATCTACCTAAGGACGAGAGCTATCCGCTCAAGGTCCATTTACAATATACAAAGTGCGCTTCATTAAATCCACACATTAATGTTTGCGCAACAATTTCAGGGTGTTTTCAAAATTTGTGTTGGCGTTGTCCAGCTGTCTTCCGCTTCCGAGTTGGCTCGCTTGATGTGCTGGTGATGCTCCTGCATCATACTCCTCGGCTTGAAAACTTTCATGGGCTCCTGTCCATGAGCTCTCGCACGGTATGTCCATGCTTTTGTATCTCAGCTTCAGTCTCCCAGCTGGCATCTTCCACTGGATGGTTTTTCCATTTGACCAGATACTCAAAGTATTCTTTTCTTCTGGTCTTCTTACCCACTCTCTTGTCCAGTATGCATTCCATCTGTGGGTTTTCTGCAATCAGCATCTGCTTCGTCCACTGGATGATTTGTTGCTCAGTTGTAGTCTCTGCTTCTCCAGCCCTGTACAGGTATAAATCCACGATATTGAATATCGGAGATATCTCAACGCCATCCGGCAACTTGATCTCATAAGCATTCTCTCCGAATTTCCTCAGGACTTTGCATGGCCCGATTTTCTTCATTTTGAGCTTGTTGTATGTTCCCCTTGGGAACCTTTCCTTTATTAAGTGTGCCAGAACTAGATTACCAACTTCAAACTGAAGTTGTCTCCGATGTTGATCTGCTCTGCGCTTATACTCTTGATTTGAATCTATCAGTCGTTGCTTCACCTGGTTGTGAAGTTCTTTCATCGCCTCAGCGAATTCCTCTGCACTAGCACTGCTAGTCGCAGTCTATTATGAATCCCTTAATTCAGAAACTCCTCTCGGTTGCACCTCATATACAACCTGAAATGGACTCTTCCCTGTGCTCCAATTTACCGAATCGTTGTATGCAAACTCTGCCTGTGGCAATATGTGGTCCCAACTGCTATGGTGCTCTGTCACCAAGCTTCTCAGCAAGTCTCCCAGACTCATGTTGACCACTTCTGTCTGTCCATCCGTCTAAGGATGATAAGCATAACTAAACACCAAGTTAGTTCCTAGCTTCTTCCATAAGGTCCTCCAAAAATTCCCTATGAATTTAGTGTCCCTGTCCGAAACTATGCTTTTCGACAATCCATGAAGTCGAATGAACTCCTTGAAAAATAGATTTGCGATATGAGTCGCATCGCTGGTCTTCTGGCATGGAATAAAATGTGTTATCTTAGAAAACCTGTCCACCACCACAAAGATGGAATCAACACCTCATTGGGTCCTCGGCAAACCTAATACAAAATCCATGCTAATCGCCTCCCATGGCCTCTCTGGTATGGGAAACAGCTGATAAAAACCTGCATTATGCTTTCTCCCCTTCGAATGCTGGCAAATTCAACATCTGTCAATGAACCTCTTGACATCTGCTCACATCCCTGGCCAAAAATATGATTCGCTCAACTTCGCGAATGTTTTTTCGTGGCCAAAATGTCCTGCCAATCCACCATTGTGTTTCTCTTTCACAAAGTTCTCCCTCATGGAGCATTTTGGAATACACAGTTGATTGCCTCGGAACAACAATCCCTCCTGGATCATATAATTTATCCAAGGGCTTCTATCTCTGAGAACTGGATTCTCAGCTGCTTCATACGCTTCTGCAAAATCTGTATCTCCTGCGTACATGTCCCTGAAATTTTCAAACCCCAATGTTTTGAATCGGAATTCCTGCAACAACAAACACTTCCTGCTCAAAGCATCAGCCACTTTGTTAGCAGTACTCGAAATATGCTTAATCACAAACGTGAAATTCTGCATATACTCTACCTATTTAGCATGTTTCTGATTCAACTTCTCCTGTTGACTCACAAACTATAATGCATGATTATCACTATACAAAACAAATTCTTTTGGGATCAAGTAATGCCTCCACTTCTTCAGTGCATGTATGATAGCATAAAATTCTTTATCATACGTGGAGTACTTTAGTTTTGCCTCATCCAGCTTCTCGCTGAAATATGCCACTGGTCTGTCTTCCTGACTCAAGACCGCTCCTATGGCATACCCACTTGCATCACATTTCACTTGAAATGTCTTCCTAAAATCCGGTAACACCAACATTGGTTGTTCCGTGATATTCTACTTCAACAGATTGAAGCTCTTTTCAGCCTCTGTTGTCCAGTGAAAAGACTTATGTTGCTTCTTCACTGTATCCATCATCGCTGCGCTAATTCCACTGAAATTCCTGATGAATTTTCGGTAGAAACTAGCCAAACCATGAAAACTCCTCACCTCGAAAATATTTCTCGGTGATGGCCAATTCTTGATTACTTCCACCTTATCCGGATCCATCCTCAACTCATTTGTCGAAATAACAAAACCCAAGTAAATGAGCTCTGTCTTCATAAATGAGGACTTCTTCATATTTATCAACAGCTTCTCCTACTGTAGCTTCCGCATCACAATGGATAAATGCTTCAGGTGTTCAGCCTCTAATTTACTGTAAATCAATATGTCATCCAAATAAATAATGACAAACTTACTGATGAACTCCCTCGGGACTTCGTTCATCAACCTCATGAAGGTACTTGGTGCATTCGTCAAGCCAAACGGCATGACTAGCCATTCATACAGTCATTCATTGGTCTTGAAGGTTGTCTTCCACTCATCGCCTTCTCTCATGCGAATCTAGTGGTATCCGCTTTTCAAATCTATCTTTGAAAAATATGTTGTCCCACTCAAGTAATCCATCAGATCATCCATCCTTGGCAATGGAAACCTGTATCTAATGGTTATCTTATTTATGGCTCTGGAATCGGTACACATTCTCTAGCCTCCATCCTTCTTTGGACTGAGTATTGTCGGAACAGCACATGGGCTTAAGCTTTCCCTGACTAATCCTTTGTCCATCAACTCCTGGACCTACCTCTTAACCTCATCATTTCTTGCGGTGTCAACCTATATGCATCTTTGTTCGGCAAACTAGCCCCTGGTATGAGGTCTATGTGATGACTCACACTTCTCATCGGTGGCAATGAACGAGGTAATTCGTCCACTATGATGTCAGCGAACCCTTCCAGCAGTTCTTGAACCTCATCTGGTAAATCATCCACTCTTGTGCTAGTCAGAACAATCCTCGGTTTCCTGACTACAAAGAATTGTGGATCTTCTTTCTTCTCCATCTCCGTAAGAAGTTCCTTCCCACTCATGAGAAGTATTGTGTTGCTCACTTCCGGTTTCACTTCCTTATCCTTTATCAGAAGCAACCTGTGTGTCCTTCCATCCTTCTCTAAAGTATATGTGTTCATTCTCCCATCATGAACCACATTGTTGTCATATTGCCATGGTCTACCCAGCAATAAATGACATACATCCATGGGAATAACATCACAAAGTACTTTATCATTATACCCTCCTATCTTGAATTCAACTAAACATTGTTTAGTGACAGTTACTTGATGTCCCTTCTGTAGCCATGAAACTTTGTATGGACTCGGGTGATCAGTTGTCTCCAGCTCCAGTTTTTCCACCATCTCGGTTGAAACGATATTATCTGTGCTACCACTGTCTACGATGACCTTGCACACCCTATCCTTGGTCTTGCAAGCTGTTTTGAACAGTCTGGTCCTTTGCACTGAGGTTTCCACCTCCTTCTCCGGTGTCAAAAGGAGTTTATGCATCACGGGCGATCTTCCGCCTTCTGCATCTTCGGTCTCAACATCCCGCTTCTGTGCTTCGGTGATGTGAGCTTCTCCAATGTCCTTCTTTTTCTCTGGACACTCAAACGACCTGTGACCATTCTTCCCACATGTGAAACATGTGATTACTCCTCCTCGACCTCTTCCCCTACCTCTGGTACGAGGAAAAGTGTTTGCGTCAGCATAATCTCCTCTCTGCTCATTATGCTGTCATTTATGCTCAATGTATGGCCCTCTCTGTGAGGTCCCACCTTTCTCAACCTTACTCTGAGGTTTCTTCCATTCCTCCTTGGGCTTCTGGAATCTATCCTGGGAAACTGCTTTGCCTCTAGGATGACTTCTGCCTCGCCCTCGCTGACCTTGCTTTCGGCTCAGCTTCTCCTCAGCTTTCAAAGCCATCTGATAAGCATCCTCCACAGTTCTGATGGTAACCATGCTCAATTCATCTTGAATGTCGTATCTTAGACCATTCAAGTATCTGGAAACCTTCTCATCATCGCTCTCCCGATGTCCTGCTCTGATGTTCAATCAATAGAATTCCTCAGTGTATTCTTTCACTATCATCAGCTTCTGTCTCAGGTTCTGCATTCTCCTGAACAGAGTAATTTGATAGTCTCTTGGGATGAACTTCGCCTTCATCTTCGCGATCATTCGATCCCAACTCTTGATCTTCTACTTGCCTTTGCAGCATCTGTCATCTTGTAGCTCGTCCCACCATAAGGCTGCATGTCCCTTCAAGCATGTGACAGCATGTCTGGCCTTCTTGTCCTCTTCGATCTCTTCATAGTCGTAGTAGGTATCAAGAGCTCTAATCCATTCTAGCAGCTCTTTTGCATCCAAGTTCCCCTCATAGACTGGGATGTCCATCTTCGCTTTCACACCCATCCTGGCGATAGCTTTAATTAATCGCTCAGTTGATGCATCTTCGGCTGCAACTTCTTCCTCTCGTTCAACCTCAACTTCATTGTCGGAATCACTAAGATCCCCTGCACTAGTTGTGCATCTCTGAGCTGTCTCCATCTCCTCGAGTCTTGCTCGGAGATATCTCATTTGTCTTTCCATTTCTGGATTTCCTACTGGCCTACCTCTTCTTCTTACCTCTCTATCCTATGGATCGGGTGATTGTCTCTCTCTTCTGGGCGGCATGGTGAATTATCTTCTTCTCTGCTACAGAAAGAAAAGAACTTCCTCGCTCTGATACCACTTGACATTTGTGTATCAGAGTACTCTTTACCTCTTGCCTCTCTTGCCTGAAATATACAGACAAACAATAGGCTATGATACCACTTGACAGCTACGCGGCCCCTTCACCACCCGCAGGTCGGAAGGTCCACGCGCACACACACAGGATCTTCTCTTCTTCCCAGCCTGAAGAACTCAACGGTTCTTCTATTTCCCTATTGGGAAATCTGCACCCACATTTCTCTTCGCGAGATCCCCCTTCCTTGACTTATTGGAGGATCGGAACTCGCAGCTTTATGAATCCAACAGTCGAGTGCTACACCCTCGGATCCCCAAGACCCGATATGTCAGTCAAGGCTGACTTCCTCTTTCTTCTATCGGGACTTCGACTCTATCGCGGCTTCGCCACTCGCGATACCAAACCCTCGGGTTTCCAACTCCCGATATCCGATGCGCCAAAACATCGATATGATCCTATCGCGCTTTCGATACTCGCCACTTCACATCCTTGTGACTTGGATTACCCAATACTTGGGCTCTCGCCTTGTGAACTTCCGAGTTCGCGGGATCTCTCGATCTCCGACACCTGTCTTCCACTCACTCTTGCGGTGAGATCCCTATGACTTCGTGCCACCTGTACTCCACTTCTCCGACTCCCTCTGGCCCACACTGTCTACGCAGCCGTCGGGATATCGCGTATCGCAATATCGCGATTCTCGTTACCAAGTCTTGGGCACTTTTCTCACGAGATCCCGATAGGCGATCTCGCGAATAATCCAACGGATCTGGCTGACTTGGATCAACGACCTGCCCCTCCTGAGCTTCAAAACTCTCAGACGTTCTCCACTGTATTCTCCTTGTGCCTCCGCAAGATCTACGGTCCTCGGAACTTCACGAAATCTCCTCGAAGAATTTCGACCATCCGCTCACTCCTTTTATGATTCTGTGAACTGAACCAAGTATTCCTATCCACGAAGACTGGTTCACTTGCCTGCGAGCTTTCAACGCTTGCTCGAACGCTTCGATGCGCAACCCCTCTATGTAATTCCTTGACAAATTCGAAGACCTACTCCTCCTGGGCTTCCCTACAATTCCCAATTACTTAGAAGGAACTTTGCACGCACTCCTTGCTAGAAATCTTCAACCTTGTCTAAGTGTTGAAGTCTTTTGACCATGCGCACTCCCGCAGCAGCAGTCTTTCAATACTTTGCTCAGAATCGCAACTCTGAGTCTTCACTTGGCCTGCGCACTCTTTGCACGACTCTTCTACTCAACTGAACTTCTAGGAACTTAGAACAAAAGTTATCTCTATCTGAAACCCTCTGTCAACACACTCCTTGCGGACAAATTCAACTGCACTCCTTGCAGGAATTCTCTGGCTCATAATAGAGAAACAATTGAAATTAATTCCTTCTTCCTCTTAGACTTCAATTCAACCATGAAATCACATACACAGCATATAAAAGCAAATGTATGACAGGAAGAAAACATTCATGAGCATTCCAACAATACACAGAGAACCAACACAAACCATGAATTTGAATCAGGCTTTCTTCTATTAATTCAAATGTCTGTACATGGGTGTTCTTCTTACACTTATCTGCATACTCTCTTCTCTCTGAATGCTTCTCTAGCTCAGGCTTCTATGTTACAATGTACAAAGGATGGTGTCTATATCCATTTTCCCCCTCGAACTCTAGCTATCAAATCTAGAATTAAATTTCTATTTAACTTTTCATTAACTATCTTAAATGCCTCATCTACCTAAGGACGAGAGCTATCTGCTCAAGGTCCATTTACAATATACAAAGTGCGCTTCATTAAATCCACACATTAATGTTTGCGCAACAATTTCAAGGTGTTTTCAAAATTTGTGTTGGCGTTGTCCATATGTCTTCCGCTTCTGCGCTGGCTCGCTTGATGTGCTGGCGATGCTCCTGCATCACTAGGCGTGTTGTATCACATCTCATAAATATGGATCAAGTAACAACGCATCGAAGTGCAAATTTGGTCAGGTCATTAGAGTTTATTCCTAAGGGCCCTAACTATGCCCAATGTTATGTTGTCCAACTCTACTTCATGGAAAGACGGGGACAATGATTTGAAATCACGTCACTACAATCGAAATTTGATAACTTCTTGGAGCGTCTCCTATTCCTAAAGAATGCAACAAATGTAATATATTTTTATTGAAGAGTTGTAAAAACGTTGGATGCTTCAATCCTTATCTCAACGTTGCAATGAAGTGAAAGTAGGGTAATTTGACACCGAGAGCGACCCCACCCCATCCAACGGTTGTGTTATTACATGTAAAATTTGTGTTAAGTGGAGGTGGGTCTCAATGCAATGGACATGGGGTAAAGTTGAGGAGACGGTTTTAATAGTAGAAGTAACTTTATATGGCAAATAAATGAGTGAGGGAGATTTACATAAAAAAAAAAAAATGAGCGAGGGGAAGAGAATGAAGTTATTGATAGAACTAAAGAAAGAATGCGTAGAAATTATTTATTTGAATGGATAGATTTCCATTTGAATTTGAATAACGTGTGGAATTATTAATGGGAGTGGGCAGAAGAATAAACTGTTCGCGGAAGGTAGAAGAAGTGAAGTGAAGAATAAGAATGGAATAAGAGAATGCAATTGAATCCCACATGCGTTGAGGAAAGAAATGATGAAGCGATATATAAGAAGGGTCGTAGACATTGATGAAGAATGACCTTACTTGAACAGGATTTGTTCTATAGGTTGTATGTCTTAGTCTGCGTAGATTCCTATTCAAACAAGCACACAAATCTGGAAGATGAACTATGGCTCTCAGGCCAGAGCGTGAATACTGTGATGGTTGGGGGTGGGTTCCCACTTCCACCCTTCTCTCGATGAACGTCCCGTCTGTGACATTTCCAGTTCCACACGGTGAAGGCCTGAGAGCGTTCTGACGGATCCATCCTTTTATCATCTATCACACACAAAATTCCTTTTATTAATTATTTGCAATCTCGATCTCTCTCAGTTCCTTTTGTTAATTATTTGCAATCTCTCTAGCACACAGTTCAGTTCCTTTTATTAATTATTTGTAATCTTTCTCGCACACACTTAATTTATTAATGGTTTATTAATTATTTGCAATCTCTCTATCAATTCATTTTTATTAATGGTTTATTAATTATTTGCAATCTCTCTATTAATTCATTTTTATTAATGGCTTTTGGGGGCAATCACACAGTTCAATTCTCAACAGCAAGCAGGATGTGATGTGATTTTCATTTCAGTTCTCAACAACAAGCGGATTATGATGTGATTTTTATTTTCAGAGCAGTGAATTTTATTTCCAGATCTCAACAGAGCGAGCACAACACATCACATCACAGGCAGTTATTTTTATTTCCAAATCTCATCAGAGGAAGTTATTTTTATTTTCAAATCTCAACAGAGTTTTGATTTAATTACTGGACAATTCTCAACAGCCAGCATTAATTCTTTATTTTAATTAACTGTCCGGCAATCACACACAGTTCAATTCTCAACAGCCAGCATTAATTCTTTATTTTAATTAACTGCTCGACAATCACACACGGTTCAATTCTCAACAGCCAGCATTAATTTTTTATTTTAATTAATTGCCTGACAATCACACACAACATCAAGCAGCCCTTTCAATCAAGTCTATTTTTAGCACCCGTGAGTTCCTACTCATGCCCTACATATCCATATGACTTTTCATCCCACTCCCGGCTTCTTACTGAAATACGTTGCTTTTGGCTATTCTATTGATAAGCGTAAATCCATCTTAACTCTAGATCTATTAAGCACCCAAAGATTTAAAAAAGAAATTGAAATGCAAACCGCTCAGTGCACAAAACATCCCGGATCTGCGCTTGTTGGCGTGTGTATTACCACATTATGTTCTTAAATTTTCTCGATTTTTAATTTTGATTCATAAGCACCGAGGTTACACATCTCATCTATGTTGGGCTGTTGGTTTTTAAAATAAATTGTATTAGGCCAACTTATGCCACATCTCACGTCGAATTCGGGCACAGACCTGACACATCTCCCTCGAACCGAGCCGAGCTGTAGAATGCACATCGCTTCTCTCTGCGCAACCAGGGATGAAGGATGGGAATTTGTATGATTCCTCAAGAAAAACTTGCAAGCTAACATAAGACTTTGAGCCGTGTCATGGCCCGAGATATCCACAAGGCCCTTGTTGGCATGACAGGGCTTTCGAATTTTCCAGTGCTTATCAATGAAATTATCTCGATTTCAAATCATTTTGTTGTATCCCCATGAAGCAAAGATGTATGAGGAATTCTCGTATGTAGATAAATTCTCCGGTGATAAATACCCGGATTGGCCTCAATGTATGGTTGCACGATTACCCACTAAAGTTATTATAGACAAATCGGTTCATTTTGTCCAGTTTAGTAATTGTACAACATTTATCCATAGAGTCGATCTTCGAAGCGGATATCTATACAAGCACAAGTCTAGTCGAAATTGAAGAACAAATCTACGGAAACAGAAACCGAATTGATAGAACAGAGAAACGAAATTTACAGGAACCGCAGAACAGAATTGCATAAAACACACACGCTTCAGATCTCATTATTGAATAGATATAAAAAGAATTACATGCAAAGGGAATGTTTCGTAAACAATGAAGCGTCTAACAGCTCACTCAACTCAGCAATGAAAACGATGAAACCAAACAACTGTAAGTTAACTAATTAACTGAGCGATTGCTCAACTTATTCGTCTAACACACCCCCTTAAGTTGGAGCGTGAAAATCATTTAACCTAACAACACTCAGCTTAGATCTGAGTGATACAAATGTTTCTGTGCCCAAAGGCTTTGTGAAGATATCRGCTTGYTGATCTGCTGATTTACAAAATTTTACAGTGATTACATCTTCATTTACCAATTCTCGAATAAAATGATAACGGATATCAATGTGCTTGCTCTTTTTGTTGAAGACTTGATTCTTGGATAATGTAATTGCAGAATTGTTGTCACAATATATTGGAGTTGGCTCCAATTTCTTTGGTGATAAATCACTCATTAACCTTCTTAGCCAAACATCTTGACATGCTGCGGAAGTTGTTGCAACATATTCAGCCTCTGCGGAAGACAATGTAACAACTGGTTGTTTTCTTGATGCCCAAGAAATCAGAATTGATCCATATTTGAATGCATAACCGGAAGTGCTTTTCCTGTCATCAATGCTTCCGG
>JZKD02S2164720.1:16106-37214 GCA_000966675.3 Picea glauca
AGAAAACTTACTAAGCCAATGTGATATGGGACCAAATCCAAGGTTACTGATGAGACTAGAGTCAATCTTGGTCACAGAGAGAAGAAGTTGATAACAAGACCAGATTTGAACTTGGTCATAAAGGGATGAGGTTGCAGGGTTGCAAACGTGGTTGACAGGACCAAAGCCAAATCCCAACTTGGTCATAGAGAAGGGAAAACAATGCCCATGAAAAAGTGCAACAATCCTTGGTGGATCCAAACTCAATCATAGAGAAGGAAAAACAATTCCCATGCGAAAGTACAACAATCCTTGGTGGATCTAAACTCAATCATAGAGAAGGGAAAACAATTCCCATGAAACATCCCAACAATACTCAACTGATCCCTGAGTCGAACAAGGTTAATTCACATCCCTAATGGGACCAGAGCCAAATACAAAAGTAGTTGCAGAGAAGGGAAACCAATGCCCATGAAACAAAAAAAATTCTACAATCCTCCATGGAGCCAAACTCGGTTATGAAGAAGGGAAAAAAATGCCCATGAAACAATGCCACAATCCTTTCTAGTGCCATACTTAGTTGCAAAGACATATGTAGTGGTACTAGAGTTACATATAAATGAGATCATAAAGGGGGGGACATGGTGCCTAGAAAATAGTGGGATTGTCCTTGGTGGAACCAGATCCTGACTATGTTGTGAAGGGGGGGGAGGCAGGGGTGATACAAAATAGTGCATGATGCAGCAACATCCTTTCCACCTTAGCAATGCGCCAGTATTCCAGCACATCAAAGCGCATTCAATAAGGGGAGAGGCGCCAACCCTCTCATTTTTCCCTTGAAATTTAAAAATTCAATGTATTTAAATGTAATTAAATGTTGCAAGGCGGAGCAGAGACAATGTATAGGCAGTAGTTAGAGTCGTATTTAATGGCTAACTGTAGGTTGATCTAGATCCAATTCGGACTAGATTTTTCATTTATTGTAATAAGCCTCAATAGATAGGCGTTTCGATGGTGATTAGACACTACTAGTGTAGTTTGGAAGAAAGGATCGATGAGCCCCTCTTGTATGAAGCTTTGTAACATATGCCCAATAGAGGTTGATAAAGTTGATAGAAAATAATTTTAATCCAAGGAGAGGAGAGAAGAGATGAGGCTCTGTTTCAGTCTGAGCTTTTGTACACATTGTAAATAAACATTCATATTAATACAAAAAGAGCAATTTTTCCTGCATGAGATTCTGTGTATGTTTCTCTGTATTTTATGAATGATATCTGTGTTTTTACGTCTGTATATGTTTTAGATTGTTGGCAGCAGGCTGAAATGGTAAGAAGGATGATCATGGGGAAAGAAAGCATCCAGAAACATAAGTAACAACTGGAAGGAAACACAACATGCACGCACGCAAGAAAGTGTGCACAAGGAGAGCGACAACTGGAAGGACGAGCAATATGCGCACATGAGAGGAATACCTAATGTCAGTAGGGTTAGGGTTTTGGTAATGTATTGTAATGGATGAAGAGCCAAAGATGTATAAACATTGATAGAAATGTATTATAGAGGGCCCCCGATACGTAGGTATCATAGGTTGGCATCTTGCATTATTCAGATTGTTGTACGAATCAATGCGAATGGTAATGTTGTTATGTACTATTTTTTAAGATGTTGAGCTAGAGGAGAGGAGAGAAGGAAGATATGAGGATTAGATCACAGGCTGAGGAGCCTGGTGCGATCTAGTTCTCCTCATATAGATCTTACCCATCTAAGGAGAATTATGAGCACGTGACGCTGGATACACAAATCTACCATAATAAAAGAGACAAGAGAAAAATCTTTGTGGATGTATCCGAGGAGGGGGTGAACCACAGTAACATCAGTGTAATGGGATGAATGCATGAATATATTTATCATCTTTTCAATAGTTAATTGTTGTGCTGAATGAATGAATGAGTAATTACATTGCTTGTTTAAATGTTGTGATATTGAGGGAATAAGCTATGAAGGTTACTACATAGTTGTGAAAAAAAATAGGTTGCAATCCCAAGTTATAATAAATGGTCCAAAATATAGATCCCATATCTTACGCTCAATCCTAGGATGTAAATGCATGAATCTTACAACCACCCATTAGAGCTATCTCAGGTGAGACTGCGCGACACATTCTGTGTGTTGCATTTCCTTCTGGTTTACCAGGAGGGCCAATAGTTTTAGAGGATTTTGTTGGAAACCTGAAAGACATGAACCTTGGGTCAATAAATTGGATGGTAGAGAAAGAAGAATAAAATACAAACCGACAAATGGTTCAATTTCCCTTGGAAAATAAAGAGGAGGATTATGTAGATGCGATAGGTGGAGCGGGAAACGAGCAAAGAAAAGAAGAGAACAATGAACCATTAGAAGGGGATGTTGAGACCGTGGAACCCCACAAAAGAAGAAATCAAAACTTGATTGAGAACCAAAGAGCTAGAGTTTGCACAGAAAGACAATATAAACCCTAAAATCACACCCCGCAAATATTTGGACAAATATGTGTTTATTGATTTGCACGAAGTCTTTTTCTGTGCTTTTCCACATCTATTGCAAGAGTGGATACTAAGGTTGAAGGATAACCATGCGACGAACCATATTCGAAAAATAGAGTGGACCCCAGTATATATTGAGCAGTTACAGTAGGTGAACAACAAATTCACCCGTGCAATAGACTTTTGGCTTGACAATATTGTGGCAGGGTTTATAACAGAGTTTGCAGTTGACACAACAAAGTCATACAACACAGCGGAGCAAGAATTTCTACGTGAACCTCGAGGAAGGTACATTCGATCACTGTATACTTCAATTAATATATTTCTATATAACAAGGGTGTAATGACAATGGAATCAGACAACTAAAATTCCATGCATGCATGGGGGAAGGGAGGAAGCACTGACAAAGAGAGGATAAATGGAAGGAGGCAAGGATACAGGAAAGAAGAAGGAACCCTTGGACCCAATCATGATGGATGATGACCAGATATAGTGGATCTTGGAGACAACTGGAAAGATGTGCAGCGGAGTACCCTACCAATACAAGGTGAATACCAATAAGAGAGCTATAGCTGCGAGGGAAGACTTGGCAAGTGATGAGGAAGAGGTAGAGGATATCCGAGCTATGGAGCAGATTGAGGAAATCCTACATGCAACATATGAGAGGAAGACGAGAATTCCAAGAGCAGGAGGATAAGGTAGCCATCCTATCCATATTAATGTCAGTGTGGAACCCATAAACCCATGTGCGACTAATACACCAAATAGAACACCACCATTTAGACAACTGCAATTCGGAGGAATTCCAACAACAGGAAGTACATATACACAAGGGACAACAACTGGATGATCTAGTTCAGGCATCAATAGTCAAATATCTACACTGCGTGGAAGAGGTAGTAGTTCAACATTCAGAATGGCAGGACACAATCCTACCATTAGGTTACCAGAATTTTGGGGAGAAGAAGCAGAAGACCCTAAGAATCACTTGTTCATTTGTGCAAAGAACTAGGAAGCAAAAGATATCATTGATGAAGATACCAAACTCTCGCAACTAGCTATTACAATAAGAGACCATGCACTAGATTGGTACATGAGTCTAGACATAGATAGGGCCCCTGGGATGACAAGGACATTGGCAGACATTAAGAAATTATTGATTAATGAGTTCCAGAAGCCAAGCTCAGAGGCTCAGTACATGAACAAGATGATCAAAATAAGACAGAAACCAGGAGAGTCGGTATGGGATATTGACAATAGATTCAAGCAACTGAAGGGAAATTTAAAATACCTCATGAACGATATGCAACATCGACACCTGTTTGTCAATTCACTACTCCCACACTTAAAATACCCTTTATGACAATAGAAATTTCAAACGTAGGCAAAGGCTCTGCAGGCAGCCTTGCAATTGGAAGAAAACCAGTACCAACAGACAGACCCAACTATTGAAGAACTGAAGGAGGATTTGAAGAATCTCACGTTTTAGTTGAACCATAATAAGAATAAGGAAAAATGAGAAGTCGTTTGGTGTATCACGTGCAGGACGGAAGGACACCACAAGAATGGATGTCCAACATTCGCACGGTATATGGTAGAAGGAATGTCGAATCCATTACAATGGGAGGATTATGGTGCAAAATCTGTAAGAAATCGGGTCACGACCCTTATCACTACACGATGATGCAGAAATACCAGACAATCCCAAAGAATTCATATTGTACCTTTTGCAAGTCAATGGGCCATGATGATAAATATTGTAGAACTATGGAGCTGATGTGAGAAATGACATCAGATGCATATAGAGTATAGGCCGAAATGATGATTGGGAAAGCATCGCCACAGTTCAATCAAGTCCCATATCCATACAACACTATGCAGTAGTAGTATAATACTGCACAAAAACCATACAATAACGCACAACCACAGTACAACCTGGCATAGCCTCAGTACAATACCATGCAGTATAATCAGGGGCCTGAGAATAATGCGCTGATAGGTGATCGAGCATGCTATAGAGGAGGAGGATGATCTCGAGGAGGTTTCAGATGAGGTCGAGGACCAGTCACATGTCACAATTGTCAGCAACTGGGACATTATGCAAGGGAATGTCCACTTCCACCAACAAATTGTATGTATTGTTGTGCATCGGACCATGATACAGAGGAATGTCTGACACTACTAGTGAAGATTCAGGAAAAGAGGAACCAGAACAACCAGAATGTTCAGTGGATTTTAGTTGAAGAAAGGGATGAAGGATGGAGCATCAACATAGTTACCCACGTAGGAGCTAAAACAGACATTGACGTAGTTCGACAAGAACCAATGAAGAACCAATGGGTAAAGAAGAACACTAAACCTAGGAAGCCGTTCAATGCATAGAAGGAAAAGGAGATCTTTAAAGAGGCCAGACAAGAATTTCAGAAGGAGGGCACAACATCGACTTCAATTGCGCAACATAACAAGGAAGCACCAAAATACGAGATGTCTCCATCATTGGAGCATACCAACAAAATGCAGCCCACAGGGACAAGTAAGTATAATCAAAGTATTTTTGGAATCATGTGTAAAAGTATTAAGTGATCCATCATCTGTGAAAATATTGCAAAACATCTTAGAAAAGTGTAGCAACGAGACAGAAGGAAAGATAGAACCTAAAATAGTTAATCACCTACAGACAAAAAGAAGAACAAGTAGGGAATTTAGACTGAATTCTAACATTGGGGATTTCAATATGGAAGACATTATACTGGATCTAGGATCTGAAGTGAAAGTATTACCAAAAAAGACATGGAAATGCATGGGAGAGCCAACATTGGGATACTCAAACATCCAATTGAAACTAGAAAACCAACACAGAGTCCTACCAATAGGTATATTGAAAGGAGTGACAGTAGACATCAATGGAGTGAGAACTAAAGAAGATTTCAAAGTCATTGAAATAGTGGATGACACAACACCTTAACCGACATTGCTTGGTCTGGATTGGGCGTTTGACAACCAGGCCATAATCAATTTGAAGACCAGGAAAATGACATTTGAGTCCGGAGAATATAGGGTCATCACGCCATTAGACCCATCAGAAGGGGAGAGGTTTGTAGAACTTACTTTCCTAGACTTAGAGGAAATCGTCCAGTTGTACAGAATAACTGCGGGCAATGAGGATTACGTAAACCCAACTGCAGACAGGGTAATCAATTGGCGGAGCATTACTTCATGTGCAACAAACTCAGACACCAGTTTAGAGAAATGGCAACAGAGGCTACACAAAGTATCCACGCGAAGATGTTCAAGAATAGACCACGTAGTAAGATGGATAGGCACAGAAAGCAGGGAACCACCCAGTTTCCATGGGATAAATGATTTGGAAACATTCTTGACACAGTAAAAGGACATAGTGTTATAGAACCAGAGACTATTAGCACTTGACTTAGCACTAAAGGCCACACTGGCAAGATGGTGGGGCGCACACAGAGAGACAATCATAGACTGGTACCAATGTAAGTAGTTACTACGCATAAGGTTTGACGCAGAACCAAAAAACAACAAACAACACAAATATGAAGGACATGAAGCACTAGCAGAACACTTGGAGGCATGTAGAATGCTATGGAAAATGAAACCACCAGAGGAATGGCCTCATCAAGTCATGCATACTCTAGAGGGAATACCAACGAATTGGTATATGGACCAAGAATTGCGCAAAGGAACTACGACATGGATGACATTTCAACATAATTTTTCAACCACTTTCTCATTCGAGCATGAGAACCCCAACATAGACACAACCCTTAAATGGATTAGAGGAGTAATATTCATCGAAGAACCAGAAGTAGAATTGATCACCAAAGAACATCAACAGAACAAGCAGGCAGTCAAGGAACTGTTGTCATGTTACCATGTATAGGAGGAAGCACTAGATGAAGATGATATGCGTGATATCCATATCAAATAAGTATAAGGTGAAAGAGACGTGGAGGGACCAACCATAGAATCAAAATTCATTTATGCACCAATCAAGGTAAATAAATTTAGCATCCGGACAGTTGAGCAACGCAAAATTTCCAACATTGGAGATTACTAGGATGATCAAACAGTGGAAAGCATCACATAATTGTTGCACGAGTATAGTGAATTATTTCCCACAAACTTTACATAGATGAAGGGTATAGCCGGAGAAATAGGAGAAATGAAGATACCACTCAGACTTTATGCGATACCTATTAGATAGAGACCCTATAGATTGAACCCGATATACAAACAGAAAGTCAGAGTTGAGATCGACAGGATGTTCGAAGTCGGCATCATAGAACCGGTCGATGAATCGGAGTGGATAAGTCCAATGGTAGTACAGGACAAGAAACAAGGAGGGATCAGGATATGCGTTGACTTGATGAAGTTGAACGATGCATGCCTACATGGCCCATTCCCTACACCATTCACAGATGAAGTGTTATAGAACGCGGGGTGACATGAAGACTACTCATTCACTGATGGATTCTTAGGCTACCATCAAATTAAGATAGCACAGGAGGACAGATACAAGACAACGTTTGTGAAAGAATGGGGATCTTACTAATACATAGTCATGCCATTTGGACTGAAGAATGCACCCACAATATCTTCCAGAATGGTCATCGCAACATTTAAGGAATTCATCCATCAATTTATTGAAGTATACTTGGATGATTGGACGGTCTGTAGTTTGTTGAAAAACCATGTGGAATTTTTACGGTTGATGTTAGAAATATGCAGATAGTGCCATATATCACTGAACATCAAGAAATTCATATTTGGAACATCGTTTGGGATACTATTGGGCCACATAGTATGAAAATAAGGTTTATTAGTAGATCCGGCAAAGATCATAGTCATTGTTAATTTGCCATCATCGAAAAAAATCCGTCATCTAAGAGCGACGTTAGGACACACATGATACTACAGGAAATTCATCAAAGGATATGCGCAGATTACAACACCGATGGAAAAGTTGTTAAGAAAGGATACAAAGTTTCAGTGGAACGACGAGTGTCAACATAGTCTGGATACCTTGAAGGAAAATATGGTTACCATGCCGATATTGGTATTTCCAGACTGGGAAAAGACATTCCATGTGCATGTAGATGCATTAGCCATAGCACTTGGAGCCATCTTGGCATAGCCAGGAGAGGGAGACTTGGATCACCCGATAGAATTTGCAAGAAGGAATTTATCAGACTCAGAACAGAACTATAACACGACATAAATAGAAGGCCTAGCCATGGTCTATGCACTGCAGAAATTCAGACATTACTTATTGGGGAAGCACTTCAAAATGTTCACAAATCACTCATCCTTGAAATACCTAGTCAAAAATCCAGTGTTGGGGGGACAATTTGTCGATGGTTACTGCTATTTCAAGAATTTGACTTTGAATTAATAGTTAAACCTGGACAATTGAATTTGGGACCTGACCACCTATCAAGGGTCACAAATGGAGAAGAACCTATAAATCTAGAAGATGACTTTCCAGATGCACAATTATTCTCAGTACATATTGCTGATGAATACTTCGTAGATATCATTCAGTACTTGAGTACAGGTACTGGGTCGCAAGAATATAGCACCACGCAAAAGAAAAACCCAGTAGTCCGTGCTGTCGACTATCAACTGATTGCAGAACATTTATATAAAATGGGCATAGATATAATATTGTGAAGGTATTCCTTAGCGAACAAAATACCAAGAGTCTTAGCAGAAGCCCATGAGGGAATAACAGGAGGCAATTATGAGGGTAAAAATGTCGTGCAAAAGGTATTTCACGCAGGACTATTTTGGCCAATGATTCACAAAGATTCAAAGGAGTACTATCAAATATGCGATGTCTGTCAAAGGGTAGGCAAACCCAATAGAAGGGACGAGGTGTCATTACGACCACAAGTAACATTGCAAGAATTTTACAAGTGGGCAATATAATTTGTGGGACCAATCAACCCACAGACAAAAAGAACAGGGGATAGGTACATTATCATTGCAACAGAATATTTAACAAGATGGGTGGAAGCTGCACCAGTGAAATATTGCAGCGCAGAAACAACAACACACTTTTTGTTTGAACAAGTAATCACTTGATTTGGGTGCCCAAGAGTTTTGATGAGAGACCAAGGCACACACTTCATAAACAACACCATCTGTGTGATCACTAAAGAATTTGAAGTCCACCACCAGAAGAGCACATTATATCATCCACAAGCAAATGGAACAATGGAAGCCTTCAACAAAATTTTAGAGAACGCACTGACAAAGATTTGTAACGTCAACAAAGATGATTGGGACCTCAAAGTACCAACATTATTATGGGCATACAGTACTACATGCAAAATTTTGACAGGGCACATGCCATTTAAACTAGTTTATGGCCAAGAAGCAATAGTTCCATTAGAGTTTTTAGTACCCAGCTTGCGCGTAGCAGCTATCTCACAAATTACAAAACACAACGCAGTACAAGTGAGATTGAATCAGTTATTGACCATGGAGGAAGACCGAATCTTGGAAGGATTCCATCAACAAGTGCAGAAATCCACAAAAAAATCTTGGCACGATAGACACATCAAGAAGAAAATGTTCAAGGAAGGAGATCTAGTATTGATGTATGAAAACAAATCATTACAACACCTAGGAAATCCTAGAATGCCTTGGTTAGGACCACACGAAGTAATATATGTCTCATAAGGAGGCGATGTACAGTTAAGAGATTTAACATGTGCATAACTCAGAGGAATGAGCAGCGGGAGCCGACTAAAGCTGTACAAGGACATTCGACCACCCATTGGGTAGAAAAAAAAAAAAAAAAACAAACAAAAAAAAAGGAAACAAAACAAAAAATAGTGCAGTATGCTAGAAGTAGAAAATCAACATGAATTTAGAAACACGAATTCGGAAAGCATGAGAGCAGCGGTTAGATACAAAGGGAAACCCATAACCCATAAAGCATACTCGACAAGCTTCATGGGAAAGCCATACAACATACATATGTGGGAGCCCATAGTCTATTCACGAATACATAGAAGACATAGAGTGATAGAGGTGAAATAACACAGAGAAAGTTCATGGAGACCACAAAGACTGTTCGAGTCTAGCAGCTAGTTGATACTCACCACTATGGCACCGCCCAAGAAAGTAGTAGTGAGCCAGACCGCTAGACAAACCAGAGTTCAATACAGGTCATGTAGACAGGCCAAAGAAGGTGAACAACAACCACTGGAGGTCGTCAATGTCGATGAAATCCCATCCCTAAAGACAATACCGGTGAATCCTACACCGATATTGGAAGAAATTCAACAACCAACAACATAGGCCACGAGTGTAGATATGGCCTTAGCGGCACAGAAACCACAGAACCAAGAAGCAGAAACCCAGAAGGAGGTGAAACTAGAGAATCTAGAAGCAACTCCGAAAGTTAATGGCACGAAGCCAAATCCGACAACAACAGTGGAGCCAGATGAGTCTCAAACGACCATCTTAGAACACCCAGTAGGGGAGACTGTTGAAGATGTCTCGGCTTGACCGAAATGTCATATAGAGGAACAAATGGAAGCTGTTGGAACTTTGAGCCAGCCACCACATCAAAAGGACAAGATACATATACCAAGTTCACCCCGCAAGAAACTGGTAGCAGAAATTGTTCTACCACGCATACCAGATGGGGTACAGCTAGGGCCAGAGCTATCGGGCCATGTCGGGAAGCTAAAATATTCAGACCATGATGTAGAAGATGAAGCCAAGTTCCTGGAACTTTCACTGAGGGTCTTTTTACAGACTACAGGTATGAACCCATTCACAAAACCAATTAACCAGCCATACCAGTGGGCAATTGGGCTAGAGAAAACAAGAATTTTAGGTCTGTTGAACCTACCGCATTTTGGCTGAGGCCAGTATGAAACAACATGCGTCAAATATCTTTTAGCAGTAACACATGGAGGGGATATATGGTTGGACAAGACTGTCCCCATAACTGTTGAGCTTATTGTGCAAATAACAGGGTTACCAATTCGGGGTATGGATCCT
Source organism: Picea glauca (assembly GCA_000966675.3). Lineage (NCBI taxonomy): Eukaryota > Viridiplantae > Streptophyta > Pinopsida > Pinales > Pinaceae > Picea > Picea glauca. The sequence goes on from JZKD02S2164720.1 coordinate 26,655, forward strand.
ACATTGTTTCTGGATGAAAAAACCAAGGAGAAAGTGATGGCAGAAGAAATTAAGAAGAATTATGGCATCGACAGGGGGACAAGAGGAATCATCATCAAACGAATCAACAATGCAGCCACACAACTAGGCCCAAAAATCTTAGCCTACAAGTTGCTAAGAAAATGTCACAGAGAGGAAGTACCAGCTGGACTCATTGCAGTTGTAGCCCAATGCGCAAAAGTCACCTCAATGATTTGGTCGCCATACTTATTTAACTTATTCCTAGAGGACTACAAGGATGCACATGATCTAGGCACATAGTTCCACTACTCATGGCTAATTACCTTAATAGCCTTCATGGGATGGCGAGAACTAGGCTATGTAGTTTTTTGTACTAGACCAACGCCTATGGGAGCGAGGTATCTATTGCTGAAAGTAGGGCCAAACTCCAGGCATGAGAGGGAGAGTGGGATCATATTTGAAGCATACCTATGTGACCTCCAGGAAGCCATCAACCGAATGTGGAGAATAACACTAGAGGTTGCCGCACAATATGAGGACATCGCCAACTTCCAGGCCACACGACAAGCAATGTGGATATAGGCAAGGAAAGATCTAGATAAACAATGGCTATAGATGCGCTACTACATCATAGAGGGTGATATCGATATGGTCATAAACAAATGGCCCGACGAATGGAAGATTCCAGCCATCACCCATGAAGTGTCGGAAAGAACTATAGAAGGAGAGGTAGAGCAGGGAGAAACGCAGCCTCCAGAAATCCAAGTGCCCAAGTGACCAAGAACAGGCCAAGGAAAGACAACACAGACATATGAAGGGCCAAAGAAGACAGGAACCTAGAAGGGAAAGAAGGAGAATATACAGTCGACCAAGGAACAAGAAAAACAGGCTAAGGGAGCATAGGAGACCACCTCAAATCCCAACACATAGGAACCAGGGGGAAATAAGAGACTAGCCACATAGGCAGGAGGCACACGTAAGAAATCAAAGGAAAAACGAGCATCACCATAATATATGATCATGGAGGATGATGGGGACGTGATCGCTAGAATGGTACAAGATTGTCTAGTCGAGGACTTTGACCATGCAACACATCACAGGGACAAAATGAAAAAAGAGATGGTAGAAATATGACACTTCCTTAAGAAATTTAGGGAGGTATAGATAGCAAGCAACATCAGGAGCATAGAGCCATCAACACCATAGACCAACGGAAGAGTGGAGGTATAAGAACGAGATCCAGTCCACTCATTAACGCACACAAACATAACGGTCTACATCACACCTAGCATGATGTGCATGGATGAAATCGTGGGGCATACACCTTTGAAGGATATAAACCACATCCAATTGGTCTTGACGTGGATGCCATTAAGGGCACTACACAAGTTGCAGGTTAGCATCGACCATGAGGTATAGTCTCACGCACACAAATACTTGGTTGAATTACAACAAGCAACAAAGAAGCAGGAGGCATTAGAAAAATTTAGTGAGTAGGCCAAGCTTGAAACTCGGGAGGAAAGAGAATGCAAGAACAAACTGGAATGAAGAGTAGGAGGAATTTTTAAGAGACTTCCAAACACAGCGCAAGGGAATAAACTTCTAGTAGCAGAAAAGATTGATCAGATTGCATAGGCCATCGAGCAATATTAGAAGGAGATCGAGAATCTCCGAGAACAACTCATACCAACCACCCCACCATAAGTGAAGGAGAAAAGGAAGTAGAAAACAACAACACAACTGTAGGAGATAGAGCAATAGGTTAGCACAACGACTGACTTGTTCAATAAAACAATGCAACTGTGGACAAGGTTAGAGGAGGATCCACAGGTCCAATGGTGGGACAAGTAAGAGGAAAGGATCAATGCAACGATCCAAGATATCAAATAGAAGACCATACCAATCCCAAAATGTGTCAAAGGGATGCAGGAGATTAAGAAATTGCAGGCAGAGCTAATCTCTGCGCAAACCTAGAAACATGAGCGTCAGGCTCAAATGGAGCCATGACAGGAGCAGGTAGCAGAAGTACTAGCATAGGCAGAGGTAGCTAAGACATAGATAACACAAAACTAGGTAGAATGTGTAGGATTGTTGAGCAACAAAGTGGAAATCCAGGTAGTGGACACAATCAAAGAGAAGTCCATGCAGGCGCAAACACAGGCAACAACAATCAAAGAAATTTTTTAGACAATCACCAAGGATATCGAGGAAGCTCAAAAAGATTAGGTGGCTCGGGATGAGACACATGCTAGCGTTGGGGGCCTATTTGTTGTAGGCCAAAGTGGAAAGAAGGATGATCGTGGAGAAAGAAAGCATGCCGAAACGGAAGTAACAACTGGAAGGAAACACAACACGCACACATGGAAGAAAGCGTGCACAAGGAGAGCAACAACTGGAAGGAGGATAAGCATACGCACATGAGAGGAATAACTAACATTGGTTGGGTTAGGGTTTTGGTAATGTATTGTAATGGCCGAAGATCCAAAGATGTATAAATATTGATACAGAGTTATTCTAGAGGGTCCCCGATACGTAGGTATCATAGGTTGGCTTCTCGCATTATTCAGATTGTTGTACGAGTCGATGTGAATGGTAATGTTGTTATGTACTATTTTGTAAGATGTTGAGCTAGAGGAAAGGAGAGAAGGAAGATATGAGGATTATATCACAGGTAGAGGATCCCGGTACGATCTAGTTCACCTCATATAGATCTTACCCATCTGAGTAGAATTGTGAGCATGCAGCGCTGGATACGTAGAACTGCCATAATAAAAAAGCCATTAGTCAAATATTTGTGGACGTAGCCCAAAAGGGGGTGAACCACGGTAACATCAGTGTAATGGGATGAATTTATGCATATCTTTATCATATTTTTAGTAGTTAATTGTTGTGCTGAATGAATGAATGAGTAATTACATTGCTTTTTCAAATGTTGTTCCGATATTGAGGGAATAAGCTATGAAGGTTACTGCATAGCTGTGAAAAACAATAGGTTTCAATCCCAAGTTATAATAAATGGTCCAAAATACAGATCCCATATCTTATGCTCAATCCTAGGATGTAAACACATGAGTTTTACAGCCACCCATTAGAGCTATCTCAGGTGAGACTGCGCAACACATTCTGTGTGTTGTGTTGCCTTCTGGTTTACCAGGAGGGCTGATAGTTTTAGAGGCTTTTGTTGGAAACCTGAAAAACATGAAACTTGGGTCAATAATTCATATGTTAGAGAAAGAAGAATAAAATACAAACCAACATAGATGTATGTGACAAATTTCATTTGCAGGGATAAGATAGACTTCACTATTTGTCTGTGAGTTTGTTGTGTTTTTCTGGGTTCTTTTAGGCTAAGTGCAAGGAGTGCACGACATAGGGCTGAAAAATATGTGAGACAGCACAAGGAGTGTGCATCTGAATTTCAAATTGAATTCAACTGAGAACGTGCTAGGTGGGCACACCAGGATAGTCTTAGACTCAAGAGGAGCCTCAAGGTTATTGGACACCTTGGAGGAGAAATTTTGTGTAGGACAAGGCACATAAGATAGATTTGTTGAACACTCTGTAGAGCTCTGCCAGGTGGGAATTTAGTAGGTGCAAGTGTGCATGAAAGGATTTTGTTTCGAGTCCAAAGAGAATGGTGTTAAGGAGAAGAAACCATAGAGTTGTTGAATACTATGTAAGATTATCAAGGATTTCTTTGACAAAGTGCAAGGAGTGCATAGAGCCAATACTCATATGAAGTATTTGTGAAGTTATGGAAACCCAGAGTTACTAAACACTCTGAGGGAGAGGATCTACAAGGAGTGCATTAAGCAGGCAGAAGGAATGTGTAGGAAGATTTTATGAAAAATATTCTAAGTCTGAAGTCATCTAAAGGCCCAGTCGAGTGCAAGGAGTGCACGTAGGAGAGAACTTATTTTGAGTTCGAAAGTTCAGAAGAAAAGCATTGAGTTTCCAGGAGGGCACTAGAAATATCTTTGAGGGAGTAGAAGGGTTGAGTCCCTTTGAAATCCAAGCAATTTCAAGGCTCGGGAAAGATAGTGCAAGTGTGCACAGTGATTCTACACAGCGAGTGGAGGCCAAGGAACTTTACAGGTTCAAATTGTGAAGACAGTGCAAGTTCACACTAAAGAGAGCACAAGGTGTGCGTCAGAGATGAACTTGCTTCAATTTTTTAGAATCTCAGGAGGGATAGCATTCCCAGAAGTGAATTTGAGACCCAAAGTAGTCGGTCTTGTAGGAGGATCAAAGGCCACAACCCTTTGACTATTACAAATTCTTCCAAATTAGGAGAAAGTAGAAGCTGAGAAGGAGGAGTGACAAATTTTGTTGGATCAACTGCAAGGAGAAGATATGGACCGGTGAATTCTATGTCCGGACAACAGAAAGAGCACCCAAAGGAGGATTAGATCCCATCCATTGGATCTAAGCATGTAGCACCAAAAGTCATTGGATCTAGGTAAGTGCACAAGCCTTAATATCTTTAAGTGCACAAGAAAGAGAACTCTTCGAAGTCCCGAATTCCTGAAATATATCGGCACCGTCCATCGTCCAGAGGGGCAGGTGGAGAAAGATCTGGAAGTTAGGAGAAATAACACTCCAGGAGATTCCAGGTGAGAAACAAGAAAAAATCCTGAAGCTCCGAAGAGCGGAGTAGATCCTGACCGTCGATCGTAAGGAGGCATGTGGCAATATATGGTTAACTTCGAAGGAGATCTGCTCTGGAGGATTTGAAGTTTCGAGCTTCAAAAATCCCCGAAGCCCGAAGAAATAGAGAAGATATCAGTCATCTGTCAATCGAAGACACGTGGCAAGAGATCCTTCATTCCAAATGAGTGGGTGCAGAAGGGTGGAGAACTCTCGAAGATCCAGTAGACGAAATAGGTATGAGCCATCCAAGACAAAGGGATATGTGTCATCAGATCCTACACTCCGGAGCAGGAGCACTTCAGAGAAATTGGAGTGTGAAGTGCGTGAGGATTCTCGAAGGCCAGATTCTCGAAGTCATCCTAGTTTTCCAAGAAGGAGGATGCGTGGAAAAAGGTCTGCCACTTTGGAGGAAATTCACTCCAGAAGAAAAGTGAGTTGAATGGAGAAAGAACTCCCAAAGACCGGAGCACCAGAGTTCATATGAACCATTGGATCAAGGGGACAGGTGTCAGAGGATCCCTCCCTTCAACGGTTGTACACTCTGGAGGAAAGTGGAATTGGGTGGAGTGAGAACTCCCGAAGGTCGTAGCACCAAAGCCCATCCAATTCTTCGATCAAAATTGGATGGGTGTCATTAGATCGTGTACTTATGAGGTTTGTCACTCCAGAGGATTCACGTGGTGGCTATTTTGGAAGTTCCCAAAGCACCGGAGTCCGAAGTTGTTGTGGGTCATTGATCGTAAGTGAGAGCATGGACCATTGATCTGTAAGGGGAAACATGGAGGACAGAAGTTCACTCTGTTATAAAGGCACTCTGGAATTTTTTTGGAGTGTGTATGTGGATTCGGCCAGAGCTCGAATTTCTGAAGGAAGATACTGAGCCGTAGATCTCAGTGAGGAACAAGGATCATTGATCTTGTTTCTGTGGTATCGGAGGATTGTTCCTTCAGAAGAAGTGGTCGCAGCGTAAGGTAAGAACACATGGAGCTCAAAGCTCCTAACTCCCTTTGAGTAAGCCCCGGGTCACAGCCCAAAGTCTAGTGAAGAAAGAGGGGCCTAGCAAAAGAGAGTCGGTGCCTGTTGTTCAATTACTTCAAAGGGGCCAGGAAAGAGCTCGTGGGTTTGGCATAACCTGCACTTTGGAGAAAGGGGGACTCGTGTAAATTGATTTGGGGTTTATTAGAGGCCCTATCTGTTGATCCAACTCCTTTATTTGAACGATCCTAGACTCAGAGGTCCCACATCCCCATAAGAACAAGGGTGGTCTGCATCATTGAAACATGTGTCTTTCAATAAAAAATTGTTCCACAATCATCAACTTATCAAACCAAGTCATAGAAGCATCCCTGACAGTACCAAATCCAAAGCCAAATGGGGTTGTAGAGGAGGGGGATCAACAATGCCCACAAAACAAGGGGACAGTTGGAACGTTGGAAGCCAAATACAACGAAAATGTATTTATATAACACAAATTATTCTTTATTTGATGACATATTTAGTATATAAAATGTGTATATATACACGTAATTGGGTAAAGTCATGTCTCTCTATGAAAAAGAGCACAACTTTACATTTTAATTAGTTTAAATGTAATATATACAAAATATATATTACAAGTCATCCCTCCTTGAAAAGATTCATCCTCGAAGCATGGGGAAGGACGAATGTTTATATCTAAATTCCTCATCTTCCCAAGTAGCTTCAACTTCAGGCAGGCTTTTCCAATTGATCATATACTCATTAATTATTATACAACGTAGGAATTTGGTTCGTACTTTGAGGATGCCTTAAGGAATTAAAATTAACCTTCCTTCTTCGTCTAAAAGAGGCAACTTTGTTTGTATATGGACGGTGGGACCTAATTTTTTCTTCAAACAAAAAACATGAAAAATGTCATGCAATTTTCCTTTATTTGGAATATTGAGGGCGTAAGAAACTTGTCCAACTCTCTTTCGAATTTGATAGGGTCCATAGAACTTAGGAGCTAGTTTGTGTTTCTTGTAATTTTTAAGAAAACTATGCTTGTACTGTTGTAGTCGAACAAACACCCAATCACCTGTCATAAAATCTCTGTCGGTTCTTTTTTTGTCATCTGGTTGTTTCATTCGGTTCCTTTCTTGTTCGAGGTGAGATTTAAGAGTGCGTAAAACTACATTTGACGTGGATAGAGATTCTTTCATGGCACAAACCTTAGAATTTATAACATATTCCTTAATAGATGGAGGCAGATAACCATACCATGCTTCAGACGGGGACATTTTTGTTGAGTTACAATATGTACTATTGTACCATCATTCTGCAAGATGTAGCCAATTGATCCATTGTGTCTAACGATCATTAAAAAAATTCCTTAGATACCCTTCGAGGAATTTATTAACCACTTCAATTTGGCCATCTGTTTGGGGATGGTATGAACTACTCATGGTTAAGGATATCCCCAACTGGTGAAATAGTTCCTTCCAAAAATTGTTAGTAAACTTGGGATCCCTATCGCTCACGATAACTTTGGGAAATTCATGAAGTCTAAAAATATTTTTAACATATCTATCAATGACTTGGATAGCCTTGGCCTTTGAATAGATCCTAACAAAGTGGGCATATTTGGTTAATCAGTCTATGATTACAAATATAGCATCTTTTCCTTCACAGGTAGGAAGACCAGTAATAAAGTCTCTAGATATTTCAGACCATTTTTGGGCTGGGATATGAAGGGGTTGCAGAAGACCGGGAGGAGCAATAGTTTCAAAATTTTGTCATTGACAGGTGTCGCATTCTGCCACATATTTCTGAATGTCGGATCGCATAAATTTCCAGAAGAAGGACTAACATATATTGTAGTAATATTTGAAAAACCCCACATGGCCTATTGTCGAAGAATCATGATTTTCTTTCAAAACTTGGAGTTTGAACTTGGAAGAGTTGGGTAAAAATATCCATTGTTTGTACCACATTATGTCATTCTCCCAAGTGAATTTAGGATTTTCAGTTGGGTTTCTTTCGACTTCCTTTGTTAGCCTTCTCATTTCTGGATTTTTGATATATTCAGTGTGAACTTCTGAGATCCATTTGAGAATGATGGTAGAAATAATGCATAGAGTAGCGTCATTATCAAGTTTCCTTGATAACCTATCCACAACCAAATTCTTGTTCCCTTTTTTATAAAGAATATTGAAATCAAAGACCTGGATTTTTCTAACCCATTTTTGTTGCTTTGATGAAAGGTTTTTCTGAGTTAAACAATACTTCAAGCTATTGTGGTCCATTTTCACAAGAAATTTTGTTCCCAGCAAGTATTGTTTCCACTTAACTAAGGCATGCATAATTGCCAACATTTCTTTTTCATATGTTGATTTAGTTTTCTCCCTTGTTTTGAATTTTTGACTTTCGAATGCGATGGGATGATTAACTTGCATAAGTACGACACCTAATCCAACTCCTGAAGAATCACATTCAAGGAATTGGTTTTTGGAGAAATCTGGTGTTGACAAAACCAGGGCGGATGTCATTAAGAGATTCAACCTTCTAAAACATGCTTCAGCTTCATCGTTCCACTTAAACTCATCTTTTTTCAATAATGTTGTTAATGGGGCCAAAATTTGTGCGTAGTTTCGAACAAACCTTTTGTAGTACCCGGTAAGACCCATGAATCTATGTAATGATATGATTGATTTGGGGCTAGGACACTCAGTCACTGCCACAATTTTCTTCGGATCAACCTTGATTCCTTCATCTGATACGATCTGTCCTAAAAATACTATCTCCTTTTGTCCAAAACTACATTTGGATTTATTAGCATAGAACTTATTCTCTTGAAGGATTTTTAATATTGTCTCAATGTGCTTGAGGTGTGAGTTATAGTTCTTTATATACACAAGGATATCATTGAAGAAGACAAGTACACACTTTCGTAGGTACGAAAGAAATAAATCATTCATTACTGCTTGGAAGGTAGCATGAGCATTGGATAAACTGAAAGGCATGACCTGAAATTCGTACAACCCTTCATGGGTACATAAAGCAATTTTGTGAACGTCTTCCTCTTGAATTTTTATTTGGTAATAACCTAACTTCATGTCTATCTTGGAGAAATATTTTGTGCCATGGATCTTGTTTAATAACTCATCCACAATTGGAATTTGAAATTTATCCTTTATCGTAATTTTGTTCAATGCTCAATAATCAATACAAAGTCTATATGATCTGTCCTTTTTTCTAACAAGTATGACTGGAGCTGAGAAAGGACTCTTGCTTTGTGTAATAACACCGCAGTATAATAATTCTTGAACGAAGCACTCGATTTTTTCCTTATGTTGGTGTGGTTGTATATAATATTTTTTTCTAATTGGTGTCGAATCGGGGATCAATTCTATGATGTGGTATCTAGAACGAGGTGGAGGAAGCCCATGAGGAAGTTCATGTAAAATGGTGTTGTATTTCCCAATAATGTTTTCCAATTTCTTGGGATCATCATTTTTGTCCTCCTTAGTAGTACCCTCTATTGCATAACAGTGTAATAAATAAGCCTTTTCTCCATTTTTAATCATTTTTTCCATTCTATTGGATGATACTATTTGTGGGGGAGGACAATTAATTCCATGTAAATTGTACTTTTCCCCATTTTGATAATACCTTATAAATTGCTCTTGTAAGTTTAATCCAACAGTACCAAGTGTGGCTAACCATTTCCCCCCTAAGACAATATCTACCCCTCCGATTGGCATAACACACATAGGATATTTTAATTTGTAGTCATTCATGGATATTTCTACCTTGTGGCATTTCCCATCACATGACATAGTCCTATTTTTCGAGATGGAGACTTGAAATTAAGAGTTAGGATGAATGAATATGTTTAATTGCCTTGCTATTTTTGTATCTATAAAGTTATGTGAAATTCCACTATCAATGAGAATTGTTACTTTAGTTTTCTTAACATAGCCATAAAATTTCAGAGTTTGGGGTTGAGAAATACCCGTCATTGCGGCAACAAAGAGTGTCGTATTTACATTTTGGTTCCCTAACTCATGGGGATTTCGTGAGTATTCATTATTTTTTTCTTTATTGGATGAAGATATGTCCCCTTCTTCTTCATCCTTATTGTTGTCACTCTTGTCTATTTCACAATGAAAAAACTTTTTGTCTTTGCACTTATGGGCTAGTTTCCAATTAGGTGCATTGCATTTAAAACATCTGTCCTTATCTTGTTTTGTGTCTGGTGTCAGTCTCCTTTTATGAGGGGGAATTTATTTGGAGCTAGAGTATTTGAGTGAGTGCCATGTTGTCTTTTGATATAATTTAAGTTTCTTTTTAGTGATTTTAGATTTTTGGCGAGCTTGCTCAATATCCTTAATGTCGAGTAATTCGAGCTCATTTCAGATATTTTCCTTCAATCCCGATAAGGTTATTTGCAGTAGCCAATCTTATGATATATTAGGGACACAAGTGGCTAACACACAAATAGCCAATCTTATGATATATTAGGGACACAAGTGGCTAACACACAAATAGCCAATCTTATGATATATTAGGGACACAAGTGGCTAACACATGTAAATCCTAAAAAAATTCCTCCACTGTACCGGACTGTTGTAATCGAGCGAGTTTAACAAAAACCCCTTTTTCTTTTGTGTCAATAAAATGTAGGAAGTTCTTTTTTAATATAACCCAGTCTCTTGCTAGAGATTTGGATTTTTCTCTCCACCATAGGAACCAATTGTTCGCGTTCAAATGGTCACCAGGTGAGAAAAAGGAGAGCGCTTGCATACCCTGTTGGGTCTGGCAAGGCATAACAACTATGGAGCAGAGGGTTAAAGAAAACAAAACTAACTACAATCTAACTATCAACTGAAAACAAATAACACTGCGAAAATAAACAACAAACATCAAACACAAGACACAGGGGTCACCAAT
>JZKD02S2164731.1:0-24954 GCA_000966675.3 Picea glauca
TGAAACAGTGGAGGACATGGGAATAAATGTACCAAGGATCTATGAAGCCTTGGACAACAAGAAAGAAAAGTATCAATCACATATGATTGAAGTGGAAGGTATGATCAACAACCAAGCCATTACTATTTTAATTGATTCAGGAGCTAGTCATAGTTATATAGATCCTAGGATGGTGGAAAGTTTGCAATTGCCAAGAAACAAGCAGGAAAAATCTTGGTTGGTGCAGTTGGCTATTGGAGCCAAAATAAAATTCAATGAGATGGTTAAGTCGTGTCTTATGGACACGAATGGACTGAGCACAAGGGCATATTTGAACATCTTTCCTTTAGGATCTTATGATTGCCTAATTGGCATGGATTGGTTAGATCAACACCATGACATATTAGATTGCCGTAGCAAGGAATTCACTTGTTTGGATGAGGAAGGGAATCAGAGGATAGTCCAAGGAATGCCCAGGGCAGTTACTATCCAAGAAATCTCAGCAATGCACCTGAAGAAGTGTTACGGGAAGGGTTGTCAAATATTTGCAGCCCATATGGGGGAAGCATCTAAAGATAAGGTGCCAAATTTGGAGGATCATGCAGTCCTAGAAGATTTTGATGATGTGTTCAAGGAGGTACCAGGACTACCTCCAAAGAGGGATATTGATTTCTCTATTAATTTGATTCCTAGAGCAGCTCCAGTATCAAAGGCTCCTTATAGGATGTGTACAACAGAGCTGAAGGATTTGCAAATGCAGCTTGAAGAACTTCTAAAGAAGGGGTATATATGCCCAAGTGTGTCACCTTGGAGTTCCCCTGTCTTGTTTGTGAAGAAGAAAGATGGGACATTAAGATTGTGCATTGATTTTAGATAGTTGAATAAAGTGACTGTAAAGAACAAGTATCCTCTGTTAGGGATTGATGATCTCTTTGATCAATTGAAGGATTCAAAGATATTTTCCAAGATAGATATCAGGTCAAGATACCATGAGGTAAGGATTAAAGAGGAAGATATAAACAAAACCTCCTTCAGGATAAGGTATGGTCATTATGAGTTCATCGTGGTGCCATTTGGGTTGTCAAATGCACCAGTTGTTTTCATGTGCTTGATGAATGGTGTTTTCCACGAATATTTAGACAAGTTTTTCATTTTTTTTCTGGATGACATTCTTGTATATTCCAAGTCGGAAGAAGAGCATGAGAATCATTTGAGGATAGTGCTGCAAGTGCTAAGAGAACATCACTTGTATGCCAAATTAAGCAAGTGCTCATGTTATCAAAACAAAATTCACTACGTGGGGAATATCATTTCAAAGGATGGGATAATAGTGAACCTTGAAAAGATAGAAGCCATCAGAGAATGGTCAACACGAAATAATGTGACAGAAGTCAGATCCTTCATGGGTCTAGATGGCTATTACAGAAGGTTCATTGCATGGCTTTCAAGAACAACTCATGCAATCACTTCCTTGCAAAGGAAGGGGAAGAAATTTCAATGGAGAGGAGAATGTGAAAAGAGTTTCCAGCAATTGAAGCACCTATTAACCAGTGCTCCAATTCTGAGGATCGTAGATCCAAATGAAGACTTCATTGTATGCATAGATGCATGTAAAGAAGGACTAGGTGGAGTCCTCGGTCAAAATGGGTTGATTGTATGTTATGAATCAAGGAAGTTGAAAGAGAACGAAAGGCTCTATACCACTCATGATTTGGAATTGGCATCCATAGTGCACGCTTTGAAGAAGTGGAGGCACTACCTCATGGGAAAGAAGTTTAAACTAAGGACAAACCATAATGGTTTGAAATATTTGTTTGATCGACCTACTTTGAATGCTAGGTAGAGTAGATGGTTGGAATTCCTCTATGAGTATGACTTTGATATCAAGCATATCAAAGGAAATGAGAACAAAAAGGTTGATGCACTCAACAGGAGAGTGCATGAACCGTATGCTACAACTATTAGTATGTATCAAACAGATCTTAAAGGTGGAATTTTTGAAGCTGCAAAAGTAGATTTGCAGTACATTGAATTGGTAACAAAATTGTAGCAAAGTAAAATGTAGCAGAAGGTTGAGGATTATGAGTTGGGAATTGATGGAATCCTTCTGTATAGAAACAGAGTCTATGTACCCAACTCTTCTGAATTGAGGAGTGTGATTTTAAAAGAAATGCATAATGTGCCTTATGCAGGACACCCAGGATATCAAAAAACAATATCGATAGTCAAAAGCCAATATTATTGGCCAAGCATGAAGAGGGAGATTGTTGATTTTATTGCTAAATGCTTGGAATGTCAAAAGATAAAGGCTATAGACACCCTGCTGGGTTACTACAACCATTACCCATTCCTAAGAGGAAATGTGAAGTGGTAACAATGGATTTCATCACAGGATTTCCCAGAACAAACAAGCAACATGATGCAATCATGGAGGTGGTGGAAAATCTTACTAAAGTTGCCCATTTCATTCCTATGAGGACTACTCATAAGGAAACTAACATTGTTGATATTTATATGAGGGAAGTGGCATGCTTCCATGGCATACCTAAGACAATTGTGTCTGACAGAGACCCAAAGTTTACATCAAAGTTCTGGAAGGTGTTATTCAAAGGGTTCAGAACAAATATGAAATTCAACACTTCTTATCATCTTGAGTCTGATGGGAAGATAGAGAGGGTGAACCAAGTGATAGAAGATATGCTAAGAATGTATGTGATGGAGAAACCATCTAAATGGGAAGATTATATACACTTGGTATAATTTGCCTACAACAATGGGTATCAACCATCCCTGAAGATGATTCCATTTGAATCACTTTATGGCAGAAAGTGAAACACCCTAGTAAGTTGGGACAATCCGACTGATAGGGTAGTGGTTGGGCTAGAGTTTCTAAAGGAAATGGAAGAACAAATGCTGAAGATTAAAGAGAATTTGAAGGCTACCCAAGACAGACGGAAAAGTTATGCTGATAAGAACATAACTCACAGGGAATTTAAAGTAGGGGATCATGTATTCCTGAGAGTGAAGGCCAACATAATTTTTCTAATGTTGGGAAATTGTTCAAAGTTGATAGCTCGGTATTGTGGGTCATTTGAAATCCTAGAGAGGATTGGTCCAGTAGCATATAGGCTTGCATTTCCTGTATGCATGTCTATACATAATGTATTTCATGTGTCATTGCTTAAGAAATATGTACCTGATGCTAATCATGTTATTGATTGGAATGTGATTTAGGTGGAGCAAGAAAACGCTTTTCAAGTGCATCTGGTGTGTATAATAGATCGGAAAAGAAATCAGATCTGGAATCGAGCCATAGGGATTGTAAAAGTTCAGTGGAACTGGTAGGGTCTTGAGGACACAACATGGGAGCATGAAGATATTATGCGGGCAGAGTACCCGCATCTTTTCGAAGATTTTGCAAATCTTGTTGTTGTTGTGTAAGTAAGTTGCACTGAGAATAGTAAAAAAATAAGGGAAGGGGATTGTAACACCCCAAGGCCATGCGCCTACTAAATTGTAATTATGTTTATAGGCTAGTGAGCCAAGTGTTTATAAGTTGAAGACTTATATGTTTATTAGGCCGAAGAGCCTAGATGCTTAAGGCCACGAGCCTGATTTTTGTATATGTAATTGCACATATCATTAATAAAATTACACTATTGCATGTAGACCGACCATGAAGAAAGAGTATGGGGGACTAAGCTCTACTAGGTAGGGTAAGGGAGGGGGCTAAGTGTTTAGGCCTAGGGGCTAAGATAGAGAGCTTACCTCTAAGAGAATCATATTTTTTTATTATTACCTAAAGGCTAAGGGAACATGATCAGTGTTGTCCTAAGTTTCTGGAAAGGAAACGAGTGCTAAGTGGAACTCATACAACTGCAAGAAGATAGGTGTCGACCTGGGGGCATGCAATTAAAGCTGGGAAAACAAACTCGTTGGGAGTTCTCTTACCATTCTGGCATTGCTCCCCATCCTTGCGTTGAGACCAGTTTCGAGTTTCCTCACAACCCTTATGATTCTCTAGAAGTTTGTCACCCTTCCCGATTCATCAACAGATTCATGCTCGCACTTGTACCTTGCCTAAGTCGTGATGTGCCTTAATGATTGTTGTTGTTGCCATCACTTGAGCTATACCAAGCCTTGTTGTTGGAATCACCCTTACTAGAGTTGACTTAGAAGTTGGGCAGAAGAAGCAGGTTGTCAGGCTTACTCATAATATAACTGCAGAAAATTGACCAAAAACAAACATATAGAAACTTTGAGCGTATAAAACTTGTTATTATGATGCATGACATCCCAAATCATATTGTTCAAGTATTTTAATGAGGTTATGCAAATGATAAGATGGAACGAGTATTGACAATAAATAAGTGCATCCTCTTTGCTAATACCTAGATCAAAAGAGTTTTCTTAAATCTACCCATGCTTCTTGAAAAAGAGGGCTAAATTATTCAAAGGAAAATATTGTTTTGCTAAATTAAAACTTCAAGCTCAATGAAAAGCATTCAAAACAGACAATGATTCTGTGGGGAGGTAACAGGCAATATTTCAAGAGCATTTTGTGTTTAATGCCCTGAAATCGGATAGCCTGTCAAATATTTATGACCTATATTAACTATATTTAATCTATAATGAATACCCATACTATTGAAATATTCATTCAATAATGATTTCCATACCATTGAAATATTCATTTACAAAACTTTTACTGTTGCTTACACCCATTTCTGATTAGAGATTACAAATTTTTAACCCAACTCTGATTAAAAATTTAGTGTCTTGACACACTGCCTTCCAAACTCGTGCCTTGCAAAAAACACAATAGAACCTCCACTGAAAGATGATTGAGTTACAGAGGGGAAGTTCCTAGGAAGGAACTACCATTATTGATCTCATCTTTGTAAACAAATTTGTAGAACGAAATTTGACAATTAGCTCTTTGGCTGTTCTTTACTCCATTTCTCTGCTACCTTGGAGATTATTCAGAACCTTGGTTTTTTATTGTATGATTTGAACCAGCAGTTCCATTATCTGACAATCTAAGAGACCATTTACCGTCCGATTCGGCTGGCTCAATCACATGAACACCTCCATCAGTCAATCCTACAGCAAACTGATTAGGCTTAAGAGGATGTGCAGCAATTGCAAGAGGATAGATATTGCCACTGCACAAGCAAACCAAACAATGTTTTCATCAAGTAGGATCACAATAACAGCATTATTTCCTATCATAATGCACACTACTATAATCATTCTCTTTTTAGTATGGAATGTCTTACCTGCGCATGCCTGGTATAAATGCAGAAGGGGCAATACGACAGCGTGGCCTCAGGACTTTAGCGTCAAATATACCAACTGAACCATCACAGAAACTGGCATAGACTAGTAGGTTGTCACATGAGTATGTGGCACTAGAAATACGTGCAAGCCATGGATCCCTAGATGCCCACTGCAATGCAATTATTCAGATAGTCACTATCCATTCTTCAATTTGTGTACAGCATAACTTGTGTACAGCATATCTTTATTAAAATTTGTGTACAGCATAACTTGAAAGGTTAGAAACTGCAATATGACAATAGGATAAGTATAAGAGTTATTGGCTTAATATATGTGTAGGCATAGGATCTCACATAGGATACACATTCCAATTCAGGCGCATCATAAATAGCAATCTGGCTCTCCTGCACAATTAACAAGTGAACTCGATCATTATGAAACTGTATTCTGGTATCTGCAAGTTGTGATGATGATCTTCCTGCCTGTGTATGCACAAATTTAGATTTTTTCTTCTCCCATCCATTTATACCCCAGACACAAAGCTGCCAAAACAACGTTGGTTTCAGTCAAAAGGTTTTAATTCGATATCTTATATGGTGAAGGAGATGATGTGGTTAATTCTAAATGGATGTGAATATGTACCTGTGCATCAGCTCCAGAGGATACCAGGACATTTAAATATTCAGAAAATACCAAGCCACTTATTCTCTTCTGGTGCCCCTCAAGTTTTGATTGTACCTGTAATCAAAACCTATTCAGTGTCATTCTAATAACAACATAAAACGGCAAGCAAAAATACTAGACACTAGGAGAAAAACTGTAAATCCCCAAAACCTCATTGAGTTGAACACTGAAAATTTGAATTGTTGAATCTTCCATTCCAATAGCAATGATGTTATTATCCAGAGGATTGAAAGCTATAAACGTTGCCGCTGGAGGCGGGGCTATGAAATTTGCCATGACCTGCATTATCATGGGTGTCACTAACAGATTTAAAAGTCATCTATATATATACCATCCATTTCTCCATAAACCTCAAGGCTCAAACAGAAGGCAGTTTTCATTCATGTCATGCATGCTTTGCGACAGTACATGACCGAATATCACGAATTCAAGAGAATCACTTGTCTAGAAGGCAGCATTAGGAAAATAACAACATTTACTGACGGATATAGTCATATGTAAAAAGAACATGACAGCATTAGTCACTGAAGAAAACAACAAAAGAACACCTCACCTCAAATGTATTCATCCTGAACACAGACACTTGCCCACCAGACGCAGATATTAAATATGCATCATTATCTGACAAAGCTATGCAGGGAACAACTTCTTCTGACACTCCGTCACTGGTGTCATTTGTCATAAGGAATCCACTAGGAGGCTGCCACAACTGTGGTTGAACATTGGTTGTAGCCTGTCAAATAAATTCCAAACATTTACTCAACTTAAATGCACGGAGACAACAAAAATGCAATCACTACAACTAAAATTTGAGGAAATTGTCCATTTGAAAGCAGACCTTGCCAGATGGATTCGAATTATTGCATTGCCATTTCCATAGCCTATGCGTAGCGTTGGTGTCCAATGCTAAGAGAGAACAACCCGAATATGTGTAAAGTAATCTAGCAATCTGTAAAATGCAGCAAAGAAAACCGCAGTTGTTTAAGAGAGCATGCAAACTAGTATTTAACATTCATCCTAGTATATAGAGGAGGAGAGCTTGCCTGTCCATTTGACAGTGGATCTAGCAATCTGATAGACCTACACTGGACCGCATCTGTCACCTCAAAAAACTTCCGGTTCTTCCTCTTGTCTGCAACTTGACCTGGAAGCCTTTGTCCGCCATCCGCCATCCGATTGCTATCAACACTATTCTATAGGTGTGTTTTGAACATTACAATTACTTATATATTCAGTTAAAATAACTAGTACTTCAAAGCATTTCCATTAAAAACACATGATTAATAAGAACGATATTATCAGCTAACATTTCAACTAAATAATGTAAATTTATTGCAGAAGACTCAAACATAGTAAGTCTTCCAGTGAAATAGCTCACCATCAATACTTCTGGCAGATTTCTTTCTGAATTTTCTAGAGTGATGGGAACAGGGCCAATTTCATTTGCTGCACAAATGGGATTTAGAAGTGGATCCTGCAGTTCAGAGATCACAATTATGTTGTAGCCATTATTTTGGTGCATGTGCACAGGGAGTGTGTAGTTTGGTGTCCATACTACCTTTGTTATCACTGACGCTGGTGGCGCCCCTCTATTCTCTAGCATACCAAGAAACTGAAGTCCGTCTGCATTAGCTAAGATCTTGACCCCATTATTTCTTGTTGTAACAGCCAGCAGGGAACCTTCTTTATTGAAACCAAGATGAGGTCTAGCCTGCAAAGAGTGAGAGGAATTGATCAATAAAATATGCAATCATGCTCAGAAAAAATTAAAAACAAAATCAGTTTCAAATGATGTAAACTCTATCACATATCCAGATTTAAATTGTTCAAAAGATAGCTTGCATAGAAAGTATCTTTTTACCGGCAAGCAACCCTCAGCAGAAGTTGTTGAGAAGATATTGATATTATCCATGTCCCAAAACTTAATTTGATAATCATCTCCAACTGCTAGGAACCTATTCTTTGTTGTATCAAACTTCGCCAGCTCTGAGGACCGACTCTGAAGGCCAGAATACATCCGCTTGATTGCTCTATCACTTTCATTCCACTCAACTAGATATGATTCTCCTTCTTTGCTTGTACCACATGAGAAAAGCCTAGCCCCAAAGACGATAAACCAAGTTAAAATGTATCCTTTGTAAATTCCCATGACAAAGTAGGAGAAATTAATTTTAGTGAACTGATATCCTTTCTCTGCATTCAAGCTTCCCCATATATATCCATAACATAAAATATCACATAATTACCGTGATCTATCATTACTATAAGCCATTGTGGTGCACCCATGCCCAGGTGCATCATAGTCGATTTGAAATCCCGAATGACCAAACAACCAGGCTTTAATCTTGCCATCAAATGATGTAGACAAAATGTACTGTGATCATTCCAAGAAGATAATCAGAAATATCAGAAAATTTCACATAGTTCGTTTTAATGCTACTTGAGTATTACATGTTACGTCTGTACATGGAAAATAGTTGCAAGCTTTACATCTACACAGAGAAAATAGTTGCAAGTAATAGCCCTACTATATAGATGCAAACTTCTTATGAAAGTCATCCCCCACTAACTACTATAATTAGGATAAGACTTCTAGAAATGAAGTACCTGGATATTTTCCTTACGATTAGGACAAACAGAATAGACAGGTGCTGTGTGACATTCAAATGTGTATAGTTGCAAGTAATAGCCCTACTATATAGATGCCAACTTCTTATGAAAATCATCCCCAGCTAACTGCTATAGTTAGGATAAGACTTCTAGAAAGAAAGTACCTGGATATTTTCCTTACGATTAGGACAAACAGAATAGACAGGTGCTGTGTGACCTTCAAATGTGTATTGTTTGTGACCTGTTTCTGCATCCCATACCTACAGAACAGACAACAAGCTCATTTAGCAAATGATCAGACTGGTGAACATCCACTATTAAAATGAGTTCAAATAGACTATTTTTTATAACAATGAGTAATCGTTGCGAATGCATACATTAATGAAGTCAAGAAGCATGTACTAAATTTACCTTGATGGTCATATCATCCCCACAAGTTACAACACATAGTTTTTCGTTAGGGTGCACAAAGGCAATGTCATTCACACCACCAATATGTGCATGAATCTGCAAAGTTGTATTAGTATTGTCACTGCAGCCATGTATCACAGAAATAAACTGCAACAAAATGCACACCATCTTTGAGCTTTAATATGGACCTGAAGTTGTTGCCTCAACTCGCCCTTCACAATATAAGAATATATGTGAACAATATTCTTGGAAAATGCCACTCCTGGAAGTCAGTTTATATCAATGAACAACATATCCCATATAGTTATTGCTATAGTAATAATGGCTTCATCTGTATACCATATGAAGATATTGTCGTGACACTTAACATTGACACCTCGAAGACAAATTTACGTACCAAACAGGGCTCCATTTGGACTCCAAATAGACTGGTTCACTGACACAGCCGATTCTTTAGAAAAAGCCACCTAAACAAATATAACAGAAAATGTGAGTCATCCAAATTTCTCGGTTGCTAAGAATCACGTTATTGGAAAGCACTTGTATTACAGACAAATAAATCATAAAATATGTTCCTTCACCCAAATCAGTTAAAAACTGAAATTAAATACAATATTTATACCTGTGCATCCTTTACGCAATTTGAGGCATCCCAAACTTTGAATGACCTATGAGCTAACTCTTTAGATGATCCCACTTCCCAAATTCCAATGTCACCGACATCCGTCCCAACTGAAATTATTCATCCAGTTGACTACTTTTAAATCATTAGGATACATTTAAAGAAATCTCTTAGACCAAGAAACTGACTTGACGAGGTTAATAGAGTACAGGATTCTCACAAATGAAATTGGAGATTACCTAGTAGAACTGTCTGCTGCTTAGGATGAAAGTCCATTGTTACTACATTTGAACATTGGTCGAGGCTTCTCACAACTGTTTTAGGAGGATCAATTTTTGAGTACATGTTAGAAGGGTGATTTGGTCGCAGATTTCCGATCTGCAAATAGAAAATTAGTTTGAATTGAATAAAAAGGTTTAGAACCAGTAATACACCCACGAAGAGACCCTGTGCCAAGTATCTCAACTAACTAAAACAAACACTAGTGTTATAATCTTGAACAGATAGTAAACTAATAATCCTGATCCTTGATATCACAAGAGAATAACATAAATCAAGTAATTGATTATTTTTCAGAAAATAAGATAAATGGCAGTCTCAGAGGAAGGGTTAAACTTAATTGAAGTAATCAAATAATAAGTAAGATCATTAAAAACGGGTCAATAATGATTGAAGTAATCAAGTATAAGTTTGGTTTCTGATCTATAGCTCGCGGTGAAACTCTGCGTAGTGTAGTTGCAAATACTGCTTACACACCAAAAAAAAATTCTCGACAGAATTCTCAAGACTTATCGCGGAGTGATCAGACTGCACAATTTACTCAGTCCTGTTTAAAAAACACTTAATGAAATTATTTATGGACGCAGAATAACACAGTGCTATGCTTAGCACATTAACCCGGAAATACACTTGAAATGTCAATAGACAAAATATTGGATATTAATAACTTCAGTGCAGTGCACTGCACTGATACAAAATACAATAACTAAGATGAGCTTCAACTCCAACGACTTCTAAATAACTTTCTACAACCTACAGAATACACATACATAGAGCTTGAGCTATAAGACTTCTTCGACTCCTCCGCTGTTGTTGTTTCTCCTTTACGACTCTGTTCTCTCTACCTATTTGCATATGTTTCTACATATCGACTTCCTACAGACTTGTACTTATAAAGACTATGACTGAGACTTCCTGTAGAGTGGGTAAGACTGACTTAACATTAAAGACGACAATAAATTCGACTCACTCTTCATCTACTTAACTCGACTCGAGAAAGATAAAGATTGGCTCCATTAATTAACTCCCCTGCTTGTCGACTGATTGAGACTAAGCTTGTGTAAATGTGTAACTTTGAATTTGCAGACTGAACAACTCACTGACTGACAAATTGCCGAAGACGTAAGAGCTCACCGACTTGTAATTACTATTTCCAACACTCCCCCTTAATTATAAGTTTTATCAAAAATCTTATCAAAAAATGAATTGATATTTTATTGTCACTCATTTGTTACTCTGTAGACTCCCATACTACTACGCAGATGCTGAAATGCATCCCTTGCTAAATATTTTATGAAAATATCTGTGACTTGTTCTTTTGACCTGGAAAATTCTAAACAGATCTCTTTGTCATTCACTAATTCTCTGATAAAGTGATACCTTGTATCAATGTGTTTAGTTTTCTTGTGAAACACATGATTCTTTGATAACATGATCGCTAAATTGTTGTCACCAAATATTGTTCTTGGTTTGTGTTGTTCCTCCAACAAATATTTTAACATTCTTCTCATCCAAATTGCTTGACAAAATGCGTTTTTAGCTACGACGTACTTTGCTTCTCTTGAAGAAAGAGTCACAATGGGTGGCTTCCTTGATACCCATGATACTGTAACTGTTCCAAAATGAAATGTGTACCCAGAGGTACTTTTCCTGTCATCTATGCTACCTCCACAATCACTGTCAATGTATCCAATAAGTCTGAAATCTTCTAAAGTAGAATATCTAATGCCAAAATATTTTGTTTCATTCACATATCTCATGATTCTCTTTTGTGCCTTCCAATGTGATTCTTTTGGATTTCCCATCAAACTTGAAATTAGGGTCACTCCATATATAATATTAAGTCTTGTTGTTGTAAGATACATAAGACTGCCTACTAGTCTTTTAAACAGTGTGGGATCCACCTTGGACCCTTTATCTTCCTTGCTTAACTTCAATCTTGTTATGACAGGTGTTGGGGATGCTTTTGAATTTATCATGTTGAATCTTTTCAAGATTTCATGTACATACTTAGATTGTGAATAAAATATATCAGTTTTGGACTCGTGAACTTCAATACCCAAAAAATATCTCATAAGCCCCAAATCAGTCATTTCAAATCCATCCTTCATGATTGACTTGAAATCTTCTATGCCAAAATCTGTTGTGAAAATCAAATCATGTACATATAAGAAAACTATTAACATGTTGCCTTGTAGATTTGATTTGATGTACAATGTTGGCTCACACTCACTTCTATGAAATCCGTTCTGAGAAAGATAGGAATCTATGTGACTGTACCAAACTCTAGGAGTTTTCTTTAACCCATACAATGCTTTCTTCAATCTGTACATTGTCTTCTTGTCCTGGAAACTCAGAGCCTTTTGGTTGTTCCACACATACTTCTTCTTCTAAATATCCATTCAAAAATGTTGACTTTACATCCATCTGAAAAACAAACCATTGGTTCTGCGAGACAATGGCTAACACAGTTCTAAATGTGGTCATGCATGCAACTGGTGCAAATGTTTCATTGAAATCAATTCAACGTTGTTATGTAAAACCTCTTGCAACTAGTAACCTTGCCTTATTCTTCTACACATTTCCATCTTCATCTTTCTTGGTCTTATAAATACACTGGACGCTTATCACATCCTTGTCTTTAGGTACATCTACCAATTTCCATGTCTGATTTTTCTCTATGTATCTAATTTCTTCATCCATGGCTTGTGCCCATACATCATCTTTGACAGCTTCTTCAAAAGTTAATGGATCATCTATTTGTGAAAACAGAGAAAAAACAAAAAATCAATTTGTTGTGTTCTCATTATAGATGTCGCATGGAATTCTTTTCTTCCTTGGTAAGAGACTTGCTAATGTTGGATCTAGACATGTAGAACTCCTTGGACTGCTTGCTTGAGTTTGTTGCGCTCTAGGTGTAAACTATGCACCTGTTAATCTTACTAGAGTAATATGCATTGTAATTTTTTTCACAATGCCAGGTGTAGAAGGGACTATGAACTGACTTTTACATGGTGTTTGAACCACTTCTTCTTATGTGTCATCATGCTCCATTGCATCAATAATTATGATTGTCTTTTCTATGCTTCCATCCCATGCTCCATTCTCCATGAACTGAACACCGCAGTTGATTATGACTTTTCTTGTGACAGGGTCATACGACTTGTATCATTTTGTTTCTTCAGAATACCCAACAAATATACATCTTTGTCATTTTTTGTCCATCTTCTTTCCTAGCTCATCTAGAATATGTGAATATGCGACAAAATTAAAAACGTTTAAGTGTAACACATTATGCTTCATACATGTCTAGGATTCTTGAGGAACAAAGTTCTTCACACTATTTGTTCGACATTTGTACATGATGTATACTACAGTCGCTACAGCTTTATCCCAATACTCATTTGACAAATGTTTGGCTGCCAACATACTACGTGCCATTTCTATGATGGTCTTGTTCTTTCTCTCTATGACACCATTATGCTATGGTATATATCATGCGCTAAATTTCTTGTAGATGCCACAAACTTTACAAAAGTTATGAAATTCTATTGAAATGTATTCCCCTCCTCTATGAGTTTTTAAACACTTGATCTAATAAACACTTTGTTTCTCCACAAGTGATTTGAACTGTTAAAAACAATCCAATGCGCCAGATTTATGCTTTAGGAAATAAATCCATGTCTTTCTTGATAAATCATCAATGAATGTCAGAAAATAAGTATTGCATCGTATTGATGGTGTTTGCATTGGTCCACAAATGTCTGAATGTACAATTTCCAATGGAGCTCTTGCTTTGTATGACTTGCTAACTAAAAAAAACTCTCTATGTTGTTTTCCAAAAATGTAGCCTTCACATATTCTTTTTGGTTTTTCAATCAATGGAAAACATTTTACCGTATCCTTTTTGTGTAACAACTTCAAACCTCCAAATTTCAAGTGTCCAAATCTGAAATTCTATAGCCAAGAATCATTGTGTATTTTTGATTGGAATGTTTTCTGCATCTATGAACCTTTTTCTCCCTTCTTGATACTGCACGCAATATTTTCTTCATTGGAACTCCACACACTTTCTGTTGTAAATGCAGTGTCTAATTGTGCTTCTTTTTCTTTACCAACAACTAGCGCTATATTTTTTTTCTTGGTTGGCTTCAATGTCAAAGGAAACATTATGTTACTTTTCATATGAATTCTTGCAATAAGTTGATTGCTTGGATATTTGTCCATAATGATCACACAGTGATTATCTTCAATGTAAATTATTTATCCTTTCTGTAATAGTTGTCTTGTGCTCATCAAATTATGCTTCAAACCAGAAACATTATAAACATCAGGAATAACTTTTTGTTCTCCTTGTTTAGTTAAAATGTTTATATTTCTTTTACCTAAGACATCGACTTGGATATTTGTTCCAAGTGTAACCTTGGTTTGGACTCACTTATCAAAAATAGAAAAAAAATCTATGTTTCTTGGCATGTGGTTACTGCACTGTGAATCTAAATACCATATGTCATCGTGACTTGCTTGAAAAACATTACAACTAGTGATACTATAGACATTGTTTCAACGCTTTCCATAAACATAGGACTGGAGGGATTATTTGCATTGTGTGACTGATCTTAACTTTACGTATTTTGATTATATTGTCACTTTGTGCATTCATATGCATAATGCCCATACTTTTTACAGTAATGGAACTGAATCGTATTTGGTTTTTGACCTATTCCACCGGTGTTTCCACAATTGCTACTGTGTCGACCTCTGACAAAACTTCTTCCTTTGCCTCTAGAGTTAGCTCTCCCCCTTCCTTTTCCACGAATTGTAGATCACTACGCGGAAAATGCATTCTCTAATGACATGCTTCACCTATTCAATCTTTGTTCATAATTAATGAGGGAAGCTTGTAGTTCATCTAGACTAAACTGACACATGTCTTTGCTTTCTTCTAAAGTCACAACTAGGGTATCAAACTTAAGAGGAAGACTCTTGAGTACCTTCTCAATAACTTTTACGCCTTCTATGGTTTAACCATGAGACTTAATATGATTTATCAAGCCGATGACATGGGTATAAAAGGAATCTACTGAATCTATATCATTCATTGACAAAGTTTCAAAATCTCTTCTAAAAAGTTGTATTTTTGAACCCTTGACTTTTTCCATACCTTGATAAAAGGTTTGTAGTGTGTCCCATGCCTCCTTGGCTTTCTTTGTTGATGCAACTCTTGGGAGTATGCTCTCATGCATGGATTGATTTATGTAAAACATCGCATTTCCATCCTTTTTTCTTAGATCTTTCAAGACATCCTTCTTAGCTTGTGTGAGTGCATTATATGTTGTCTCATCTAATGGTTCCACATATCCATTCTCAACTATTTCCCATACATCTTAACCTCGGAACAATGCCTTCATGGTCAACGATCATAAATCATAATTCTTGCGTGTAAAAGTGGGAGGTTTCATATTTGAAGTAGAATCCATATTTCACCTTATGATAGACCTATTGTTCTTGATAAAACATGCTTTGATCAACTTTCTCTTAATAAACCTACTATGATACCATATCTCTGATCTATAGCGCGCAATGAAACTATGCGCAAAAAAACTTCTTGATAAAATTCTCAACACCTACACATTTACTGTGCACGGTTGAAAAAACACTTAATGAAATTATTTATGGATGTAGAATAA
Organism: Picea glauca; assembly: GCA_000966675.3. Lineage (NCBI taxonomy): Eukaryota > Viridiplantae > Streptophyta > Pinopsida > Pinales > Pinaceae > Picea > Picea glauca. The sequence goes on from JZKD02S2164731.1 coordinate 15,556, forward strand.
CACAGTGCTATGCTTAGCACATAAACTCATAAATACACTTGAAATGTCAACACATAAAATACTTGATATTAATAACTTCGGCGTGATACAAAATACAATAACTAAGATGAGCTTCAGCTCCAACCACTTCTAAATAACTTTATGCAACCTACAAAATACACATACACAGAGCTTGTGCTCCGAGACTTCTTCGACTCCTCAGCCACTGTTATTTCTCCTTTACAATTGTGTTCTTTCTACCTATCTGCATACGTTTTTGCATATTGACTTCCCACAAACTCGGATTTATAAAGACTATGATTCGACTGACTCTTGATCTACTTAACTAGACTCGAGAAATATAAAGATCAGCTCCATTAATTAACTCCTCTCTTTGCCGACTAATTAAAACTAAGTTTGTGTAAACATGTGATTTTGAATTTGCATACTGACTCATAGACCAACTGAATGATTAACAAATTGACCAAAACCTAAAATCTCACCGACTTGTAATTACTATTTCCAACATTTTGAAGAAATTCTACCAAAAAAAAGTCGGGACCCCTAGGCTCTCGATTAGAAGACATTATCTCGTATATGGAATGAAATAGAAATAAATGGAAATGAAAATAGAATTCTTATCGTAACATGAATGACTGGTTGAGGTGCGTGATTTTATCTCAAGCTTTAACAAAAAGGTTGGATGCTACGGTGAAGTCGGTAGTGTCCATACTCATAACTAGAGTCCAAGGTTAAAGCTTATAAACAATGATCCTCTACCAAACTTACACTTATATTCTAATTGGTTTTGTTACTACAATTGTTGGAGAGAAAGGATGAGTGCAGAAATATCTCCATCTGTTTAAACTAGAACAAGAGGGTTTGGAAATATACCAAATTTATACTGTTAATTACCATTGGTTCCAGAATTTTTTAAGACATAGTGAAGGGTTAAGCTGGTGTACTCTAAGTCTAGGGAGTAAAGGATGTCTCCATATGTTCATAACGGATCATAAATCATATAAAAAAAATACCAGCACACACATAAAAATCATATTGAAGTAAACAAAGCAGTAACTGTACCCTAACAAAAAAATTTCAAATAACATGATAATTGTATTGATAACATGTTAAAAAAGATGCAGACAAAATATAATAATAACATATAACTAAGAATTACAATATAATTTCCAAAGCAATTATACCCTAACAAAAAAATTTCAAGTAACATGACAATTGTATTGATAACATATTACAAAAGTTGCAGATAAAATATAGATAAAAGGATAAAACAATAACATATAACTAAGAATTACAATATGATTTTGAAAGCACTTGAAAATTTCTGAACAGAAGGAAACCTCCGCCGAAATCGTGAACATGAAAGATAATAGTAACTAATATAGATAAAAAGATAAAATAATAACATGTAACTAAGAATCACAATTATAATTTTTCACACCTCGGCATCTAGACCAGCTCGGAAATGCTTCATAACGCGTTGGGAATCAGCAAACTGATACTCCAATCTACTATTTCTTGGTTGAGAGAGTTGTATAGGACCTTTCAACAAAGTAGCGAAAGTCATTAAGTCGACATTATTGTGACCAAACATATTTTATTATTAAAGAGGAGAACAAGATACTACTAGAATTCAATTATTAAAGAGAATAGATTTGTTCTTACTACATCTATGCTCCTTTACACAATATCCAAGCATCGTGGGAAATTCATTACATGGAAACATATGGATCCTTATATAAGATTCTATAGATTATCAAATCGTTCACCTGCACTTGGAGGTGGTACAAGAGCAGAACCACCAGTAGGTACTGCATCATGTGGTACATGAGCATTAAGGTTTACCATCCATCCAGTAAGACTATTATCAGTAGCAGTGGGGATAACTCCAGGTTGAGATGGCTGCAACAAAAAACAAAGATAAAGATCATACTGAAGTAAACAAAGAAATAATTGCGCCCTAACCAAATTTTCTGAAATAACATAAACATTATATTGATAACATAGAGCAAAAAATGCAGAAAAAATATTGTCAAATAACATAAACATTATATTGATAACATATAGCAAAAAATGTAGAAAAAATATAGACAAAAAGATAAAATAATGACATACAATTAAAAATTAGAAATAGGATTATAATTTCCAAACCACTTGAACATTTGTGAACACCAAGAAATATCCCCAAGGTCATGAACATGGAGGCTAATAGTAACTGTGTTACACACCGCGTCATCTTGGCCAGCTCGAAAACGTTTCATGAGCCGTTCGGAATCAGCAAACGGATACTCCATTCTACTATTGCTTGGTTGAGATGGTGGTATAGGGCCTTTTACCAAAGAAGATGAAGTCATTAAGCAGAGAACATTGTGAGAAAACGCTGTTTATTATTTATTTTCTTTTAAACCAACAAGAGCAGAACAAGATACTACTAGAATAAAATTATTAAAGAGAATATGTTTGTTCTAACTACATCTATTCCCTTTACTCAATATCCAAGCATGCTGGGAAAACATGTATATAAATCATTATATAATATTCTATAGATTATCACATAGTTCACCTGCATTTAGAGGTGGTACAAAAGAAGAACCACTAGCAGGTACTACATCATGCGGTATAGGAGGATTAAGGTTTTCCATCCATCCTGTAAGAGTAGTAGCAGTGGGGGTAACTCCAAGTTGAAATGGCTGCAAAAAATCAGATGAAAAACTTGGATCAATAATAAATGCTTGATGCATATTCAAAAAGTGACAAACAAAAAAGAAGATATTCAAGATACCAATCAAATTTTTGACTTACAATGTGTGTAGCAATGGGAGGGAAATCCCCCTCTGTTTGAATTGTCCCCATAAGAGGATTCTTTGTTAGAGGTGTAGTTTTCCTTTCATTTGGAGACTCAGATGTGTGATCAACATATAATGTTATGATATCAGGATTAGGTCGAGGATTTTTGCAAGCGTAATGATGCCAATGAAAACTGAACAACAGTATCGCACAATACAGGAATCTATCAATTACAAGTTACAAGATATCCAAAGTAATATATTACTGCCAAATGGCAAGAAAGGACTAAAAAATCTAATAATATGTTTGATTTAAATAATTTTTGAGAGCATATCTGAACAATCCTTGTGGACAATGCATCCAACAAAAGTTGGGTAATCCATCAAGCAGCTACCCTTTTCTTGAAAAGAATAACAGTAGATATATAATATAAAGATGTCATAAACGCCATAATGAAGATGTCTTATTGATTAAGGAGACAGCATAACCTTTGATTCATGAGGGTTCTAAACCTGGAGGTTGGAATCGCAGGAAACGTCAGCTTGGGTCGGATGACAGGGTTATTTTCTATAAGTTTTTTGATATCCAACCACTTAAGGGTCCGTTCAGACATTGTAACCTCACTGCATGCAACCAAATAACAGATTAGACCTTAGAAAAATCAGAATGTCCAGCCACTTAAGGGTCTGTTGAGACAGATTAGACCTTACACAAATCAGAGAAACTTCAAGAGTAGGCAGTAAAAAATATACAGGAAAACAAGCATCACCTGAGGTTGTCAAATGTAAGTAGCTGTGTTATATCTTTATAAAGTTTTGGACTGTATTCTTTAAACTGTTTGAGATCCTTGACAAGTATTTGCACAGCTTTGGACTGATCTTTCCTGCAAAACAAGAAATATTTATAATCAGTCAACCGAACACAATCAATGTCAGCAGAGCTCTGTCTTAATTTTTCATGGAACCACAGAAAGGAGTCTTTCACATACATATTCCGAATTTAAAGAGAGGAAAAAGAATACCCCAGTAAGCATAAACAGCTTCACACTGAGAAACACACACACACACAAAAAAAAGACAATAAAAAAATATTCAACATCCAAGACATGATGACAAAGTAACCAATAACCCAATCAACGAATTGGAAATTACCATAGATTCTATCTTTCTTATTCTATGAAATTTCGAAAAGTGAGACAGCTTCAATGATTGTAACATGTCTATGTTACAGACTAAAATTCTAATACATTAATAAACATGAAACCATAGCAATCTAACAACCCAGCATTAACGAGTAGGAAAAGGCTGAAAGGGGAACATTAACCATTCACAAACATAAAATAAATAAGCACACAATATCCAAAACAATGCACAAAAAGCAGTCCAACGGTTTGCCTGCTAGACACCCCGGCAATCAATAAACATTCAGATCTTGTGAAGACAAATATTGAAAGACTAGCAATCAAATTGCCAAAGGTCCTCCCATCCACTGAATAGAAAATATCACTCTATATTGCTCAGCAAAAGGACTCTTAAAACATTTCCAGTGCTGCCAAGGCAATCAATAAACACTCAGATCTTGTGGAGACAAATATTGAAAGATTAGCAATCACATTGCCAAAGGTCCTGCCAATCACTGAATAGAAAGTATCAGTCTATACTGCCCAGCAAAAGGACTCTTAAAACATTTCCGGTGCTGCCACATTAGTATTGGACACTTCAAGAACCCAACAACCCAACCTATGAGAATCACATGAATAAAAAGTTAACAATAAAATATATTTATATTCATAAACATAAGATAGAACACACAAATCGCATCATTCACAGACCAAAAAGATGGAACCACCCACAAAGCCAATACCCCAAAATTCTGAAAACCAAGAAGACCGAGAGTTTCTCGTTTATAATTATAAGAGAATTGAGAATTCACAGCCTTATTTTCACAAACAAGAAAGATTACTATAAGCATTCACAAATATGCAAAGAATAAAAAGACAGTAATTGAACCAGCTAAAATATTTGGCAAGCTGCTGATTTTCTCTACATGTAACCAAAGAATTCAAATGTCACTTGCATTCACGAAACGCTTAAGCGCCATTACCAGCAGCGCCTTTCACAAAGAGGAAATCCCAAGCCCCACAAAAAAGTTGAAAACTGTATAGCCCGATCCTTGACACCCGGAAACGTAAAAGTGCTGAAATCCCCACGATACTTTACCATTCACAAACATGAAAAGGCCAAAAAGGCAATAACCCATCGTTCACCATTACGGAAAGACAAAACACCCAATCAGCAAACACCGATTAAGGAATCTGAAAACTCTCAATTGATCACTGTAAGAAAGAATGAATGTGAAAAGAACTTACTTTTTCAGTGCTTCAATATATTTCTGCACTCTGATCTCAAAGAACATCTTCACAGAATGAGTATTTTCATCGATTTTGGTAAAACCCAACAAGTAGTGTTCGGCCTGATCGAACTTTCCAGCCATCACTAGGTCTTCAAGATACTTCTGGTTCAAGAAAATCCCCGATTCTCGCTCGAACCTGGGGCCGTGCATGCCACGAGAAGGTCAGGCTACTACGCACACACCGGATTCACAAAAGGTATAAAACAAAATCATGGCCAGGCGAAAAGAAACTTACTCGTGCATCGTGTCTTTCAACTTCTCCTCCTCGAGAAACTTCAAAACGATGAAAAGCAACTCTTTGCTCATATCCGGCATTGTACCTTGTAGGTGCGGGGGGGGGGCTCGAAGGATTCTGCGATCGCCTGGTGGCACTGCTGATATCAGAAGACAAGCCAAAGAGCACGCTTATATCTAAACTAACGCACGCATATCCAGAAAAGTGACGAAAGATTGAGTAAAACCTGCCCCACAGATCATCTTCTTCGGAATAAATGCGTCACCCCAAATAAATACCGACCAGGAATAAGAAGTAGCGGTTCATAATAATAGCAATGATCTCGAAAAGATAACTCAAATAAAACCAAACAGAACCATTTTTGGGCTTTTAGGGGTTTTATTTATTTATTTTAAATTCTCTCCCCGACCCGTTGCTTTCACGCCGATATGATGGGACACCGAGACTGACTCCTGTCGATGTCATTTCACCACACGTTCTGATAAGTCAAATGAACGATCAGATCATAAATTAACGTACTTATCACAGTGCTGTTAGGATACGTCATATGCCTTATGGTCCGACAAATTCAGTCCGTTATTGCATGGCCGGTAAAGTAGTCCCCGGCACAATCGCTGCCCTTGCACGACTATGTGACAGTCGGTCGCCGTCGGCCTGAAGCTATCGTTGTCGGAACACCGTATCTGATGGGGCCGTCACGGGGCAATTTGACCATAAAATTTAAAAATTTCTTCGACCGATCAAGTTTCTTCCTTACAATCATCAAAATACACATCGAAGCTATGAAAGTCAACCACTTTTCCGGCTTGTTAAGTTTTGAAAGGAGTAGGCTAAGGCTTCTACGAAATGGAGCCCCATGGCATGTCTCCGGCACCAGACCCCATCCCCATCCTGTAGAACATCGGCCGGCCGCGTCCAATGCCCTTCATTCTGTGTCCTCCTCGAGCTCTTTCGTTCACGTTGCTCTAGCTGGCTCGAGGTGGACGTCCCCTCGAGCATTCAATGCAGGGTGGCGTCCCCTGCAAGCCACCACATTCTCCTCCCACGACCCTCCTCCTCCCCAGTTTCATTTTCGTTCTCACCATTGCCCGCATTGCCTGCTCCTTCTCCCGCTCTCGCTCGAGTCAAGTAAAGATTCAATCGGGTGCGCCTGCTTCTCACTGGTTCAAGTAACCTTTTCAAATTCCTTTTTTTTTCTGCATTCTGTAGCACCTCCCCCATGAACTTTCCAAGTTCTATCATACTCCACGATAACTTCTGTGACAAAGTATTGGCACCCAAAACAAGTTATTGAAGGTCTGTGAGGCTTTGGATGCTAGAGTGAATCTCTCCACTCAGAGAGTTCACGCTCAAGTCGAGATGTTTTAGCTTCATGAGACCCCAATTTTCTTTTGGAATGCTACCAACCAGAAGATTGTTGGTCAGATTCAAAAGCTCCAAATCCTTAATTCTCGAGCTCTCGAGAAATGGGGCCTTGCAGTTCCATAGGTATAAGAGATAGAGATATTACAGAGTCCCCCTTGCAGCTCACACCAGTCCACTCGCAGGGAGATGAATGATTCTTCTAGTCTGCAAGTCCATCGTGGCTGCCAAGCCCTTTCTTGAATACTAACAGTGCATCGAAATTAGAGCTTTCAACATGGTTTGCTACCACTAATGCCACTAGTATACACACCACCTTCATCAGAAATATATTCATGGCGAGCAACTTGGAAGTTGCCATGACACTAAAAAACAAAATCCCCATTTATGCAGATGACATAAGGCAATGAATAAGCCAAACTTCATAACCGAATACACAAACACATGAATGTTGACACAATAAATCTAGAATAGAATCAGACCAAAAATGTAAATATATATATCAGTGGCTCTGAATCATGATACTTATGCCATGATTAAATCTTACATAGACAACAAAGAAGTATCATGACATTACTTCTACTGAATGATAGAAACTAGACCCAGAATGCCAGCAGGATGTATTGAACATCTGGACATTTTGGTTCTATGCTTATGTGATTAGCCTGCATCTGATCAAAACCAAATATTTGCAAGGTGGAGTACATCTTTGGCCACTGTCATTCATGTTTATGATAGGCCTGCCAAATCTTGCCAACTATTTCAATTTAACTTTAATTCAGATTTGTGAGCAACCGACTTAATTATAGAAAGGTTTTTCTGATTATCTTTGTCAAATATGCCTGCAAATCCATCTTCACATGATGTACTAGAGGCTCTACATGAGTACGTGTGTTAACGAGAGAATCTGAGTGTACTTGCATGCAGTGTGTCTTAAAGGGAGAATATGGGTGTACTTGCATGCAAATTGTTTGCTTGTGGATGTTCATGTGGCTCTGAAAAAATGTAACCATGGTACACTGAGGTTCATAGGTGATTGAGGTAGCCCCAGTTCACTGGACCGGATATGGCTCCAGTTCATGGTGTCTGTGGATCCCATGGGGATTGAACTAGTGACCATTGAACACCCACAAAAATTGTGAATGAAATTAGGGTGGTTTTAGATTATCAATATAGTTATCTTGTGGTGATTTATGTCTGTCACATTTGCTAAACCCATGGGTAACAATGCATTTTTTCATTTGATAAAAAAAATTAGATACTAGTCATGAATTGAATGAAAAACAACAGGAAAAAGAAATCAAAATCTCTACAGAGTAGACAAACATCATTACTTCCTATATGAAAAAACAACAATATTCATGTGTTAGGGAGGAGTCAAAGACAACATCTTGGCTTCACATTGTCAAAAAGTTGGCCATTAAAGAGGGAAATCCACATTTATAAAGGGGTAATTTAGAAAACTTTAAACCAACATTTAGTTCAATCCATCCCTAGTTCCTATCCAGCACAGTAAACTGTCCGTCATAATAGACTGACTTGCACTGTGAACTTGCATTTTTCTATACATTCCATTGACTTATATGCAAATTTTTGACATAGCAAGTTCTCCGAACAATGAGAGACTAAGTGTTTGGAATGCCATATCTCATCAGAGTAGACAAGCTTTTAAAACGCATTACCCTTTTCCGCATTTTGCTAATATAATTATATATCCATGCGACATTTGATTCTCCCTAGCTATTTTTATTTATTGGAGCCACAGGGCTCCCTTCGAATCTCTTAACATAGAACTTCATAGTAGTAAAATTCGGTGACATCGTAATTTCCAATCCATAAAATCAAGATTGCAAAACTTCCTTTGATCAACAACTCGGTCTCCTAGTAATAGCCTGGCTAAAGCAGGGGCAAGAATGTAGAAAGCAGATATACAGTTATGATGACTATCGTCCTGTGAAAATTTTCACTAGAGCAACTGTACCATAGGACGATCAAAGTTTAGCCTTGATGGAATTAATGCATGTTACATCTTTGTAAACAAAATTTTGTGCTCTCTCTACATACTTGTCGATGTACTAAAAAATAATTTTGTAAACAAACTTTCATTGTTTCATGGATGACATAGAAACTAAAGTACAAGCTGACCTCAATCTGTTTATTAAATAGATTACATCCGATGATTCAGGACCTGGATAATTCTCATTCTCACATACCTCTTTCACACTAAAACAATTCTTCTTCTTACACATTAGTGACGATTCAGGACAAATTGAGAAATTCCTCTCAGCCATTTCGAAGGCAGGACAAATTGAGAAAGTCTTGTGTGTTATCAATAAGCTGTAAAATAATTCTATTTTAGAATAATTGAACTAAGCATAATTTTTTATCAATTATTAAAAGCAACTACTTGTCACTCCTATCTGTTGTCCATTTATGCACATGATTTGTTTCTCTGAAGTCCAATGACACTTTGTTAGGTCATTATAGTGGAATTTGTTGGATCATGTTGTCATTGATGCCAATGGTTTGTCATTGATGCCAATGGTTTGATTACTTGGGAGATTGTTGGATCATATGTCATTGATGTAAATGGTTTGGTTTGA
>JZKD02S2164731.1:32845-56568 GCA_000966675.3 Picea glauca
GACTTGTTGATGATATATTGCTGATATATGTTTCTGATATGTGCTCACATCTAACTGGTTATAAATGACAACAATGGGTAATGAATAAATGTTGAATGCTAATTGATGAGTTTTTTGTGCAAGACGGCAGTTTTGGGAAAAAGAGCCCCACACTCATTCACCCCCCCCTCTAAGTGTGGTAGGTGTGTCCAACAGAATTAAACAACAAAACTAATTGTTTTGTGTTGTTGATAAACAATTTTGTTTGATGTCACTGATAACTCTTACAAGTAGTAAGTTCTAAATAGAATTTACAAAGAAAATAGTAACCCTTATGAAATCATAGGAATGCACAATTATATTTTCCTTCATCAAGTGCGTAGATTCAATCTATTTTATGTTTTGTGCAAAACTAAATTCATTTTATCATTTTTGCTGGCATATACTTCACTTTCTGAAAATACTAAATAGTAACCCTACTGAAATCATAGGAATGCACAACTATGCTTTACTTGATTTACTTTAAGTGAGTAAACTCAACCCAATTAAAATGTTTTCTACAAAACTAAAATCATTTTATACTTTGGTTGTTTACTGGAGCAGTTCATATGAATTGAAATATTTTTCTATTGTCAATTATGCTCAAGGACTCTGAAATATTCTTTGTGCAAAAAATCTCTACATAGAAGTTTCTTCTGCCTCTAAAATTGCATTTATATTAGAAGAGTTGTTTATTGGCTATGGTATCTGTGTTAAGGTTAAATTATTCTTTTGAATAACTTGTAGGAATTGATACAAAATGAGTAATCAAGTCAAAAAATGGAGGACTATCATGGGCATTGAGGTGCAAGACCTTAAAGACAAGATCACATTTTTTGGTAAAGATTTAATTTGGTCTGCAATATATCGAACAAACATGAACATTGATTGGGTTGCAAAAATCCCTTCGAAAAGAGTTCCTGACTTTATTATTGGGGAGGAAATGAATCAAGAAGCTCCATGTACTTTCATCCACCGACAAAAAAAAACCCCAAAATCAAGGGCTAGTGATGCCTTACGATATGAGCTGTAAGTACATTAGAAATGCATTGTTTACATCTTGGTAATACAAGTGTTCTCTCATTTTTTATATGTATTGATGTTTCAAACATTGTTATGCAGTTATCCTTTCTCATATGGCCCAGAGGATAAGAGAGGAAAACATACAAAGAAACAAAGGACATCCTTTGTGAAGAAAAGGGGTTTCCAGTGCCACTTCATCGTAAAGGTTATGGTTCAAAACCCTGACATAGAAATTTTGACATATAATGTGTATGACCATGAAGATGGGTACATTTTGCCTTTTCATGGCCAACATGATACTTCGGGTGAGACTAGGTCCATGCATAAGACAAGGCTTTCAAGAGACATAGTCTCTTATGTAGAAAGTTGTTATTTTTTGGAAGTGCCAGTTGATTTAGTTTGTAAAATGCATATATAAAATAATGTTGATATGGATGCCACATCTCGAGAAAGATATTTTTTCTTGAGAAGGAAAGATGTTGTCAACATCTACAATCGTTTGATGAAGGGAAACTACCAATTGCTTAAGAAGGATGAAATGAGCGTGAACCTTTGGTATAAAAAACACCAAGATGATTTTTTCTTTTACCAAAATCTCAATGGTGGAGATGTCCCTTTCATAGTTGGAATTCAAACTCCATGGATGTTGGAGACCATGGTTAATCTATCTCACAATAGCTTAATAGCCATGGATTCAACATTTAATACAAATAAATATGGGGTAATTATATTTCCAATGATTGATTTAATATGATCATTTGATTTGTAGTAATTAAAGATTATTGATGACTTAAACTTGACTACATATGTTCTTTTGAATATGACAATATCAATTGTACACATTAGTAGCTTTTGATGAACAACAAAGCAGGGTGCCAGTTGCATGGATGGTGGCATCACGAAATACGTCACATGATATTGCACAATGGTTGGAACATCTCATGCATAGGTGTTACCAATTTCGTCCTGATTAGAAAGTTAATGCCTTCATGGTTGATAATGCATTAGTTAAAATCGTTTCATTAAGGTAAATTCAATCTTGTTATTACACATTTTAACTTGTATTTTTTCTATAAATATCACACTAAAGATTAATTGAATTTGGTAGGAGGATCACAAGGTGTGAAGTGATTTTATGTATTTGGCATGCACGACGAGCATGGATAAAAAATGTCAACCAGTTGGCTAGTAGTCCAGAAATAGAAAGAGAGATGTTCAATGAGTTAGGCATCATCATAAAAAATTGTTCCAATGATGAAGTGATAGATGCAATCGATGGAGTTTTCATCAAATTCCCAAATGAGAAAAAGTTCTTGGACTATTTCTATAAGAATTGGGTTGCTGGTGATAAGATCTATAAGTGCAATAAATTTTATTTGTATTTTTATTTTTGTGTTTCGTAAAGATGATATCTTCACTAACTCATTTTTTATATGTATGGATGTGGGTAAAAGGATGCAGATATTTTTCTCATGCAAATCAGGAGACAAGTAATGCTATTGAGTCATATCATTGTTACCTGAAGACCAAATTTCTATCAGATCGGAGAAAAAAGTGTGCTCGTAGGATGGATTGGTTATTGTATATCCTCCTCATAAATATTGAACCCTATTACCGATTCAAGGAAATTTTGAAAAAATAGGGATATTTGAATAACTACAGGAAAGAGAAACAATATGAATCATCAATCGAAGAGGCAAGAATAATTCGAGATAGTGATTGTTGTCTTCATGAGAGCATATCTCATGCCTATTGGGTGAGGAGTCAAACAAAGTGTGATAAGAAATATCTTGTCACCTGGTATCGCACAAATTTTATATCTTGTGATTGTCCATGGTCTATTCGTTGCAACATTTGCAAGCATGCCATAAAGGTGAATTGGTTGTATTACCCCTTAGATGATTCAAATTCAATACTGGATCATGATGCAATACCCAATTCATTCAATGATCCTCATGAGATAAGCGTACATGAGCCAAATATTAATGTAGATTGCAACAAATCTATTATGGCCAATGACATTATTGATATAGATGTTGAGGGACTCCAGTTGACTAGTGCCGCAACCACACCCCTCAAACGCGATTGCACTCACAAGACCTTTCTATTCTTTACGGCCCGAAGAACTCAATGGTTCTTCTGATCCCCTATCGGGAATCCTGCGTACCCATAGTAACTCTTCGCCACGAACCTCCCCCTCTTAACTTATCGGAGGATCGGAACTCGCAGCCTCGCAAGTTCAACAATTGGGCGTTACCTCTTCAGATCCCGAGACCCAAGATGTGTCAGTCAACGCTGACTTTCTTTCTCCACTAGTGGAACTTCGGTCTTATCGTGTCTTCGCCCTTCGCGACACCAACTACTCGGGGTTCAGACCTCCGAGATTCGATGCGCCAAGATGCTGACAACTCGTGATCTCGCATCCTCGCGACTTCGGCACTCACGCGACCAAATGACTCCTGTCTCGACCCTCGCTCCCCGAGACGGCGAACTGCCAATACTTCGCGTCACCTGCCACGTCACCCCCCCGTGGCCCACACTATCCACACGCTCGTCGGGACTTGCTTCTTGCTTTATCGCGACTTCCACTGCACAGATTTGGAGTCTCGCCTCACGATCTCCCGATATGTCGATCCACAACTAGAACTACGTTCCTCATGATTTCGATCGACGACTCCTACTCTTCTGAGCTTCGGACCTCTCCACGCTTGCACTGTATATTCTCTGCAACTCCAGGAGATCCAACGATCCACCGAAACTCGCAGATTCTCCACGGAGAATACTGACCGTCCACTCTTCTTCTTCTTGCATGATCCACAGACAAGAAGTGTCTCTCCACGAGACTTGTTTGCCAACCCACGACACTTCTTCTTAACCTGCTCACGCAATTTCTGTCCCGGTCCTTCAACAAACTTAAAGGCCTATCTCTCCTGAGCTTTCACGACTTCAAATCTCTCAGAAAGAAGTTCTTGCATGCACTCCTTGCGGCAAATCTTCAACCACGACTAAGTGTTGAATCTTTCGACCCTACGCACTCCTTCAACAACAGTCTTCAGTTCTTTGCTCAAAATCACAACTCTGAGACTTCACTTATCCTGCGCACTCCTTGCACGGCACTGTGCCTATCTGCACTCTTGAGAAGAAATGAGAACAAAAGCCTTCTCTAATTGAACCCTGCAGTCACGCACTCCTTGCGGACAAATTCAACTGCACTCCTTGCAGAAATTCTCTGGTTCACTTAGAGAAACAATTGAAACTTATTCCCTCATTCTCTCAGGCTTCAAATTAACCATGAAATTACATACATAGCATATAAAAGAAAATGCATGACAGGAAGCAATTATTCATAAGAAGAATAACATCAACACAGAGAATAGACACATAACCATGGAGTTGAATCAACGCTTTCTTCTATTAATTCAATATTTGTACATGGATGTTCTCTACACAGTTCTCCGCTTCTATTCTGCCCCCGTAAATGCCTCCTATCTTACAATGATACAACGAGGGTGTCTATATCTCGTTTCCCTCTCGAGCTCTAAAGCTATCAAATCTACAATTAATTTCCTATCTAATAGAATTAAAACTATTAAATGCCTTCCTATCTACTAAGGACGAGAGCTTAAAGGCTCAAGGTCCCCTTTACAATACAAGTGCGCTTCTTTATAATGACTTCATTAAAGAGCGGCGCACCAACTTCCAAAGTATTTCAAAATGTGTGATGGCTTATCCAACTGTCTCCCGCTTGATGCGCTGGCTCGCTTGATGTGTTGGCGATGCTCATGCATCAGCTAGAGAGGAGTTGTTTGGATACTTAAAGATGTTTTTAAATAATCCTTCCTCTTCTTTGAACAAGAACGAACAATTGGTTAGCCAGGTTAAAAAAATGTTGGATGAAGCCAACAACCTTCATATTATGGATTATGATTTCACCCTTGGATCGGGTGCTTTTGAGTCATATTTAAAGATGAATAAGAGTTTTCTTAGCCCTAAAAAAAAGAACAAAAGAAGAAAACAAAGTGACAATTTAGAAATTGATTTGAATGTCCCTGCATGTGAATATGAACCATTCCAGTTTCAGTACCTCAACAAGCGAGGGCGTCCTTGTTACAATAATGTAGTGTCTATGGTCCCTGGTGAGTTTAGTAGAGCAATGATATAAATTTGTTTAGATTAGTGTATATAGACATCACCATTTTTTAACAGACTAGTGTGTGAATTTTTTGTAGAGGTGCAACAATCCACTACTGTGGATTCATTCCAAGGACATATACATATACTATGTCATTCTAGTTTTCCTACCATTCCAAGTACTTTTGGTTGGACTCGTAAATGATATAGTCCATATTTTCATATGTGTATTACTTTACATGCTAATGTGGGTTTTATTATATATATAGGAGCTTCTTCTGGAGATATTCCTCCATTCGAACATGCTCAACTAGTTGACAACTCTCTAGTTGGTGATTTTGCAAGTTTGTTGTGATATACTTTCTCTTAGTTTGTTTTAATTGGTGTATGGAGTGTTGTTGATGTATTAATATGTTAACTATGATTATGACAGGTAACTATAATACGAGGGGAGAAGCATCCTCTTCTTCCATACAAATCCAACCACACAAGGGTTGTAGCTCCAGTATTGGCAAATTTTCTAGAGACATACCTCATCATATCGAGTAAATATCAAAATCTACTAAAAAAAAAGAAATAGAATGTTGCTTCTCATTAAAGAGATATGAACCCTTGAGATAGAGATCCCCTTTCATCTATTCCTAGCAGAGATAGAAACGTTGGGGAAAGTTAATCACATGAATCTAGTGCCACTTCTTGGATATTTCTCATTTGGGGAAGAAAGTTTTTTGGTATATGAGTATATGGTGAATGGAAGCCTTGATTTGTGGTTAAGGAACAGGGTAGATTCCCTTGAGGTACTCGAATGGTATAAACACTTCAAAATTGCAATGGGATCAGCGAGAGGCTTTACATTCCTTCATCATGGCTTGATTCCTCACATTATTCATCGAGATATGAAAGCTAGCAACATCTTGTTGGATAGAGATTTTGAACCCAAGGTTGTTGACTTTGGATTGGCATGCATAATTAGTGCTTGCGAAACTCATGTAAGTACTGACATTGCAGGAACATTTGGATACATTCGGGGAAGATTTGTAGATCCAACACCAGAGGCGATGTGTACATTTTTGGAGTGATATTGCTTGAACTGCTTACTAGAAATGAGCCAACGGGACTAGAGTTCAGAGATATAGATGGTGGAAATCAATTAAGTGAGTTATATTACAAAATTCATTGTCCAAAATGCAATTGTACATGTTATTTCATGGCCTATGAATAGTGGTCTTTTAGACCATAAAAATTTAGCACATTCTCTGCTATATGAAACTATCCCTACTTAAAATGTTTGTTTCTAATATGGGGACAAGAGTCATGTGCTAAAAATAACTTAAACTTAGTTTTTTGTTGTATATACATTGTCTCTAACCCTTTGATATCACATTGGCAATGTTGAAATTGTGGTGTAATCTATGACACACACTCAAGGAAATGCTCTATGCGTCCAACGGTGAGAGTGATGAATGAAATTCTCGTTACATGCACATCTTTATTTGGTGAAAAGGGCCCGTAATTAGCATGATTGATATACAAAGTCTAGGTAATGATATTCAATTGATAATATTTGTTAATTATTCTTTTGAATGATTTATGACTAATTCAATATTTTTTTATACTTTGGTTCATTGATTGCAGTGGTTGAATCATGTTTTCAGTCATGCGTGGGACTTGTGAAACATCTCAATCCCTTGTCAAATGAATACCTTGGTAATTGTATATGTTTTATATTTTATGAATCCTCTCTAAGTGATGATTGACTATTGTGTAACTGTATAGGCACTTAAAGCATTCAACATGGTATCAGGATAGTCTAAATATTGGTAGAACATCATCAATTCTAGTGCACCAATATTTAGGGTTTATCTTGGAAATTAAGGTCGGCTTATGAGATTAGAAGCTAGTTGGTGTGTGCATACTATATGCCTAACAAAATCCATTTATTAAGAATTTTTGGTATAGGGAGAAATTTAACAAATCATTACCTTCTTATTCATGGATAGGTAACATGACTGTACAAATGGAGATGGGTATTAGGCAGCTTCATCCATTAGTAGTGTTTTGCACCAAAGTTGAGTGGGCATCGAGTTTAAATAATAGTGAGTTCCCATTATCATCTAAGTTGATCATTTTGAATGGAATGAATGGTCTTAGATACACTAGTTTGCGGGATATTATTTTACTGTATCCTAAATATTATTTTACTTGTTCACTAGCTCTTTCAACAGTTCACCATATTGAGGATGGCTTGATAAGGAATAGCAATCTATTTCATAGAGAACACTATAAGGAGTATTCACATGCTTGAAAACCTGGGAAGGAATTATTGTCTAAGTAAGGATGGGTGTGTCCTACTAATTAAGCTATTAGGCATCCTTTAATCCACATTAAAAATTCTTATACTCTGTCTCATACTAAACTATGTACTATGTCTCATACTTAACTCTGTCTCTATCATACTTAAACTCTGTCTCATACTAAACTCTGTCAATTGCACCCTATGCTTAATATGAAATTTATGTAATGAGTCAGAATGTAGGGTATGTATCTAGAATACAACAATAGTTTTCACTGGGGGATCATATTCTAGGGGTTCCATGTGGAAAAGAATCTATATCCTTCTTAAACATGTCAAGTCTAACTGAAAACTGAAGAGACGAATCTGGTCTGGATATATGAACACTTTTTGGATGAAATGATTAGAATTGTTTATATTAGGAACCAAGTGCTCTAAATTATTTGTATTATGGACCAAGTGCTCTAAACATTTTATGTTATGGACCAATTGCTTAAAGTTGTATCAAGGCATTATGTGTGGTAGGTTGAGCTTCAAGGGTGGATGAAAGCTTATGTTCTACATATATGTGCAAAGTTTGCAGTTGGCATTGGGGTTTGTTTTGTATGTGCAAATGATGATTCTAGGAAGATTAATGCCATGGACATTGTATTTTTATCTTTTAAGTATTGAGGGTTGTATCTGGGACTTGTGTGTGGTAGGCCGAGCTTCAAGGATTGATGACAGATTATGTTCTGTGTGTATGTGCAGAGTCTGCAGTTGACATGGGAGTTTGTTTTGTATGTGAAAGTGATGATTCTAGGAAGGTTGATGCCATGCATACTGAATTTTAAATACTTTAAACAATACTCATTTTAGCTCAGATTGAACTACTTCTTGTTGTTTCTTATCTGTTCAGGTGGTTTGAATATAATGAAAGTTGTGGTTTTAATATTGCAGAAGGATCTCAACCACTTTCCTAGGCCATAAGGATAAACATAGGTGTGGGGGATTCCAAGGGACTTGCATTTCTTCACAATGCAGAAAGACAAGTTATTTATTGTGATTTCAAGGCATCAAACATCCTTCTAGATTCGATATGTGATTTACCAGATCACTAGCCTAGCCTTGGCTATGCTATAATTAAAGTATTTTTTTTTTATAACCTGTAGTGTGTTGGGGTCAACCCATCCCTTGCCTTACCACTTTGCTTCTGTCACAAAATTTTAATGCAAAGATCTATGACTTTGGACTAGCAAAGGATTGCCCAACCAATGATAACACCCATTTCTATATAAGGGTCATGGGTACTTATGGCTATGTTGCTCCTGAATATGTAGCAACAGGTCAGGATTGCTTCTTTTTAGCTGTTAGATAGGTTTATCTGAGATAAATTTGCTATGGATTTAGTCGAATGTTTTCATTTATAACTTATTAAAACACTTTGGATAAATGTTTGAAGTCATTTTCAACAGGTCGTTTGATAGTCAAGAGTGATGTGTACAGCTTTGGGGTTGTCTTATTGGAACTATTGTCAGGTCGTCATGTTGTAGATAAGAACAAGCCTAGAATTGAAAAAAATTTAGTGCAATGGGCTAGACCATATCTGAGTGATAAACACAAATTTTATCTTGTTATGGACACCAGATTGGAGGGTCGGTACTCTATGAAAGATGCTCATAAAGCAGCCACACTTGCTATGCAGTGTCTTAACTCCAAAGAAAAACAAAGGCCTCTTATGACAAAAGTGCTTGAGACATTAGAATAGTTGTAGAATGTCAAGGAAATGGAAAAGTATTCTCAGCCAGAAATATTTGGAGAGAAGCAGTTTGGGGTTAATGTCAATTCCATTGGGCACTCTCATTTTAATCATAGAAACACAAATCATATTCCTACTAATCTTCCAAGAGCAGGAACTTCTCGACTAAATTCATATCAAGGGTCCCCAAAGGCTAGGGTGAACTGATCAATGACATTGAAACAAGTCTAATCATCTTTGAACTATCAATGATATGGAATTTTGATATTTACAACTGCCATTGAAGGGTTGAAGAAAAAATCACCATGGTATCTTGCATGCGTGACATGTTCACTGTCTTTGTATATTTCCAAGATTATGTAATTTCAAATTTGTGCAGTTATGATCTCGACTTATTAAAACCTTTTGTCTAAACTATGTTTCAGACAAAATCTGACTGTAGATGTTGATGTGAATGTTATTTTTAGCCTCCAAGTACTAATTACCGTTTTGATTAGTTAATTTTTTCTGGTCAGAGTCCTGAGATTTTTCTCAGAGCATATGTACAACAACAAACATCATTATGATGATTTATATTCTTAAATTTCAATATTTTCTATTATTTATCTTGCTCTCCAAGAGTAATATTCTCTCCGTGGAATCTAGTGGCATAAATAATATTGGATGCATTTTCACTTTGGGTATTACATTTTAACAAGCAGATGGTACAACAACTTTTGGGACCACCAGAGATCATCATTCCGAGTCTTCAACTTTACACCTGGCATCCCCTATACTTTCATAAATCGATCACAGGAATGGATCAATTTCCTTCGTCTCAGTGATTACAGAAATCGATGCTTCATTCAAACCATGTTCATATGATCATTGGCGTAGAACCACAGGATTATCAATTTAAGAAACGCATTACATTCTAATTTTTAAATATCTTTACCATATCACCAATGGCATTATTCAGATGTTAGGTGAGATGAGCGCTTGAGCGTTTATCAATTCAATGATCATGATTAAATCTCCCTATGAGATGGACGATTGTCGGGACTTTGGTACTTCTCCCTTTCAAATATATATACACCAATATTCCAGAGTCGATGATCTACGAACACCTGTCCTTCTCAATCGACGATCAGGATCTCCTCCACGATTTCAGCCTTCGGGACTTTCAATTCTCAAACTCTCGTTTCTTCTGTACGTCAATCTTTTGGAGCTGACAATCCACTGATGCATGTCCCTTTCGGATCAACGACTGCGATCCTTTCGCATATCCAAACTTCATAATTCTCAAGTATCAAATTTCAATGTAGTATGATCAATGGTTGAGAATACTCCCAAAGTGATCTTCAAATCAGATGACCCATGTCCACTTCGGGACTTCAACATTTAGGATTTTGGAGAGTTCGAATAAACACTGCTCCATTTTTCTCCGAAGCGATCACCTGTTGAGTAAGTCATAAGTGGTGGAAACCACTTGCTATTGGTTAATACTTCCACTTACACTATCCTTCCACTGTATTACATCAACAATTGAGAATGCTCCCGAAGTGATCTTCATATCGAACGTCTTGTGTCCACTTCAGGACTTTGACACTCGAGACTTCGGGACTTTGGGTAAGTGCTGGTGGTAAAACTCTCGAAGTAAAACTCTCGGAGTGATGTAACTTACTTACATCACTTGATGACATGTCAAGAACCGAGTAGCTGCCACATGTCACTCAGTATCATGGTTTGCACATACTTGAAATGTTGATTGAACTTGACACTTGCCATTGTCTGATTGCACCATGTGTCCTTGCTCACATAGTCTTGCTGGCGTGGATCTCCTCATGTGGCACATGTTCTTCTCCTGGATCTAACGGTTGTCCTAACTCCCAAAATGTATCTTAGATCGATGGCTGAGAGTGACTTCAGAGCTTTGTCCTTTGGGACTTCGAAACTTTTGACATTCGTTGGTGGTAAAACTCCCAAAGTAAATCTCTTGTAGTGACGTAACTTGCTTACGTTACTTGTTGACATGGCATGAGCCAATTTCCTATCGACACTTATCATCATCTAACTATGCCATGTGTACTTGTTGACGTGGTCTGCCACATGTCCTTGTAGATGTGGTCTGCCACATGTCCTTGTAGACGTGGTCTTCCACATGTCCATACTGATGTGGTTTGCTGACGTGGTCTGCCTGATCTAATGGTCATTCTCTCCAGATCAGATGGTCCTTATTTATTTTTGATTTCGAGCTTCGGGTATTTAAAATCTCAAACTAAATTCTTGAAGTGATATTTCGTCGGAGCGTAACCTCCTCACAACTTTAGACCCGAACTAAATGTCGTTCATCGATCATGTTCTTAGATCAATGGCTCGATCTATCTATGATGTTTCTTTTCTATCTTATCATGTCATTCCACTTAGAATGATCCGAGGGCTTACGGGTATTCGGATAATTGAATTATCAATCCTTTTTCTCTACTTATCCTATCCTTATACTTATAGTGATACGACGACTAACGGATATTCGGGTGATCGAGATCTTAGATCTCAACCCTTTCTTATCATGTCCTTCCAATGAAAGTGATCCAACAGTCATGAAGACTCTTAAATTTGATCCACGATCAAGGATAATTTTGGAACCACAACTTGCAAGCGATTTAACTCGTCACCCAAACTCCTCAATTTGAAGTTGTGTGTTGTTGTTGAGTCAACCACAATGGTCGATATTTGAAGCTATAAGATCGGATGGTCATGACTAATTGCGAGACTCGAACTAGCGCGATATTTAATTCTCCTTTCAATCTCCACAATCTATCCCTGTCGTTGATCTGGCGATTGCACATCTGATGGTCATGACTTAATACGAATTAATATGATAATTTGTTAGATCAACCATAGTCATCGATATCTAGGTTTATTAGATCTTATGATCTAGACCGATTGCGTGATTAGAACTAGCGAGTTGTTTAATTCTTGTTTCTCTCTCTGCAATTCATCCCTGTCATTGATCTGGCTTGCATATTCGATGGTCACAATCCTCCAATGGTCCTCAAGCCCATGGTCACTCATCTGACTGACGTCCGTAATATGAGACTATCAACACAGTCAATTTCTTGATCGAACGACTGCTGAGGCTTCTCACCCTGAGCTTATGCTTTTCCTTCCGAGCTTTGATCTCTACATACTGTTTGCTCCTTCTCCTGAGCTTACACTTTTGATTCCAAGCTTTGATCTCTCTCTGCATACTGTTCACTCCTCCTCCTAAGCTTACTCTTTCGATATCTGCATACTTTTGACATTTTCTGCTAACTGATATATTGTTGACATCAATGACAATCTCATCTAGTAAATCACATGATAATTCATCATAACAAAAAATCATCACATCGATTGTTGACATCAATGACAATATGTACAACAATCCCCCCCCCTTTGTCATTGAGGGAAACCCACTAAATTCATATACAAAACTCCTCCTATGATGATGCTTTCCTCTTATGAAGTTTCTCTCCCCCTTTGACATCAATGACAAAGGGTTTTTCCTCCTGTGGTAAATCTCTGCATGTTACTGACCAGAATCGGAACTTGGGTAACACTTCCTACAATCATCCTTTTCTTGTCATAACTGAATGACTCCCCCTGTCACTTTTCTCTCTTTGCTTCTGACTGTTCTCCCCCTTTGTTTCTATAAGGGCATATTTTTCTGACAAGGCCTCTCTTCCTTTTATCTCTACAGGATGTCATGTACATCATTTTGTACATCAGAGTGTTTCTTCTGCAGATGTCGTTGTCCTACTAGAACATTGTGCAATTGTAGCTCATATTATTCAAACAACTCTTGGATCTACCCATTGATTCTCATCGATCTTTAACCAGATGTATCTATCTTTATCCAAGATGTTTCTTTACTGTACATTGCTCTAAAGTTGTCTGAGAAAGTTTATACTATGCTTGTCACATGAATGACATTCTTTTTTGCAACAATCAACTTCAGTCCTATTCACTTGTTCATTCTTTTCTATCCATAACTGTGAGTGCCTTGGTTTCTTGAACTTTGTTCTTTGATCATTTATTACTGCAACTTCATTTTTCTTCCATGCTCCTCTTACTCCTTTTGTCATATTGTATAAATCATTTCTCATTGATTGTTTTCTTGAGTTCCAACAGTTGTAGGATTTGTGGCCATGTCCGCCACAACTATAGCATCTCATAGTGTAACAATGTGTAGCAATATGTCCAACATGATTGCAGTTCCAACATCTTATACTATCATTGAACCTAAAAAAATGTTTTCTTCCATGATGCCTACAATCCAAGGCTTTATGACCATATTCATTACAAGGAAAACAATAATCATTAATAACACTCTCATACCTTCTTTGATTCATCCATGAGGGTGTCTCTCTTCTAATATTGCTTTCAGGTGTATGAGTAGCTTCCAGATGTCTTCCTTGCTCTAATCTTCTAAATTTTGTAGTGTTTCTTTTATATCTTGAACATGAAGAACCTGAATCATACCTGCTTTCAGTTTTTACAAATGAAGGAGTTGTGTCAGACTTGTTTTCATCCTTTACAAATGAAGGAACTGTGTCAGACATGTTTTCATCCTTTACAAATGAAGGACCTATGTCAGACTTCTTTTCACCTTTTACAAATGAAGGACGTGCATTAGACTTGTCTTCACCCTTTACAAATGAAGGACCTGCATTAGGTTTCTTAGGAGTACTGATTTCTTCCTTCTTGTATCCAAGACCATATTTGTCATTTGGTGATATCTGATTATCCACGATCTCATCCAGGGTCATGGAGTTGTTCAAGAACTTGATTTTGGTGTTTGACTTCTCAACTTTCTTTCTAAGATTGACAACTCCTGCTTCCAGCTTATGACATGATTCTTCCTTTTTGTTCAACTGGTTCATCACTACCTCCTCCCTTCTTTTGGCTTCTTCAAGTTGGATTTTAATATTGACATATCTTTCCCTTAGTTCTTTTAGTTGTACAATGTTTTTGCTTAGTTCATCATCTTCCTTCTTTTCTTCTTTTGCTTGACCTATTTCATTTTTCAGTCTCTCGATCTCCTCTTCCTTTTCTTTTGTAAGATTAGTAACTTTTGTTTTCAATCTTTTGATATCTTCTTATTTGTTTTCTAACTGAATCATTTTCTCAGATATAATTTCTTCATTGTCTTTGATCTTTTATTTTATTTCCAGGATATGCTTTTGATTGCTAAGCTCATCATCTTACTTCTTCTTTTCTTTTACTTAACTAATTTCTTTCTTCAACTTCTCGATCTCCTCTTATTTTTCTTCTAACTGATTATCCTTCTCATATATTATCTGTTCATTGTCCTTGAGCATTTCCTTTATTTCCAAGATATTCTTTTGACTCTTTTCAAGAATTTATGTAGTGTAGTCATGAAGATAGCTATAATCTGAATCATTATGGTCATAGCAGTATTCACAGAGACTCCAATCAACCTTTTGTTTGGCCTTTGATACTTATTCTTCTAATTCTTCATGGGATTAATGCTAACATAACATTCTTTTATTGTATCTGAGTCTTCTTCTTTACTTGTAGGGGAGGATTCAATATCAACATTAATAAAATAGAAATATTCTGGAGAGTCTGTACCTTTATTGATCACCGAGTCTTCATCTTAATCCTTGATAGGAATGTCTTCTGTGTCTTCACCTTTGATTTGATACATATTTTCTAACTTCGGCCATAAGTCCTTGGCGGATGTGCATAGTTTTATGATTTCCTTGACTTTATCTCATAATCCATTGAGAAGAATCTTCAATGCCACTTCATTGTTCTTCCTTCTCTTCTTTGTACTGTAATCTTGGATAGATTCTTTGATGTAGTTAAGTCCCAAGGCTTGCTTACTACTAAATTCCAAACTTGGAATCCTTTTGAATTCAAATACTATTTCATATTTTCTCTCCATGAGAAATAATTTGTTCCATCAAATAAGGGAGCTTCAATTGTGGAGAGAGGCATCTGTCCCCCCATTTATTCAAAATATACCTTCGAGTGTTTAAACTTTGTTGAAGGAACTCGCTCTGATACCAATTTTTGAACACATCACCCACACTAAGAGGGGGGCGTGAATTAGTGTGTGGACTTTTATAACTTTTATTCTTGCAAGTTAGCAGTTAAAACATAATTGTACAGATTAAGAACAATCAAAACATAATCACAATGGACATAAGAGATACCAGATGTTTGTATAATATTTTGTATAATTTATATGTATATATGTGAATATAGTAATAAATATTTTCTCAGCACCAACTATTTTGTTTTAGCACCACCTGAAGTAAGGATCACCAACTCCTGGGAGAGCACCAACTCTCAAGCAAGTCCCGGCTTGTTGATAGAACATAGTCTATATAACTAGAGTTCATATACTAGTTCAACCGACTCTAGTAGCAATGATCCATTATAGAATCAACTCTATATCATGATCAGAGGTATATTATAAATTCTCATCACCGCACTTCATCTTCTCTATGAAATTCACGCCTTCTTCTCTTTATCTTCCCTCTGATATTCATGCCTTCTTCACTTATTCTTCCTGTTGATATTCACATAGACCTCAGGTCCGTATCCCCTTCATTTTTCTTCGCAGGCCTCTCTCTCTCAGAGAGCCTATCTTTTGAACAAGCTCGTCTTCTTTTTCAAGCACAAACTCCAGTTAACAAATCATGGTTGTATTTATAGTTTCTTATGCTCAAAACTTGTTTAATTTATTGGGTTGACTTTTGCAACAAGTTATAACTAACTTGTTCATTTACAACAACTTTTGGGACCACCAGAGATCATCATTCTGTGTTATAAAAACAGGACCGCGGAGAAATAAAATAAAACAAATGCGGAAACAAAACAAAGAATATACATAATACAATAGAGACACAGATTTATGTGGTTCACCCAGTGTGGGCTACGTCCACCAGAGAAATTGTCAGGTCCTTCCTTTATTATTATCCAGCAAATGAAGGGATACAACCTACAACAAAACCCATTGTAACTTCCTCTTCTTTCTCTCACAGTCTCCTCTCTCATAATACAATACTCGCCATAATGCATAGCCGCAATACATTTCCCTCATAATAGAGGGTTGCATTCTAGGGAAAAAAACCCTAACATAATTTCTACCGTTAGATCTGGGACATTATAATGAATGGTCCATATTTACAATGAAATTACAATATACATTTACAAGGTGATTTTTCCTTCGGGGGCTTTTCCCCCGAACCCCCCCAGTCAGGGGGATAGCCCCCTCGGACCCCACAGAGGGGGTACCCCCCTCTACACTCCCCCACATGGAAGAGTGTACATACTTCTTCAATGTAAAGTCTTCATGGGGTATAAACACGACTGAAAGCAAGGGCCTCTGAATCAGGAAGATAATCAGGCTCCACAACCAACAATATCCCACTTGGAGATTGATCTCAACAACTCCACCGCTGCTATATATGCTAGACTCTGAACCTTCTTGGACCTGGAAAATTTCTCATCTTCATCTTCATTCTTGAAGACCAACTAAAACTGAGCAGAAACTCAGTTTCTCTCTGGTTACTCCCTTTGTTAACATGTCTACAGGATTCTGGCTAGTGTGTATCTTTTCCAACTTCAAATGTCCATCTTCCAAGGAAGATCATATAAAGTGGTACCTCAACTGTATATGCTTAGTATTCAAATGGAATTTTGATTTATTTGCAAGATGAATTGCACTCTCACTATCACAGTACAACCTGTTATTCTCCTGCTTCTTTCCCAATTCGTCCATAAACCTTTGTAACCAAATCATCTATTTACTAGCCTCTGTAGCAGCAACATTGTAATATACCAGATATAAAATGTATGCAGAACATAAATAAAATACTAGAAATGGAAAAATAACAACAATATAACCAGAACATTCACCACAATAGCACTGAAATGATAAGAGAATAATAACATAAATAACACTTTGAGTCTGAAAGCAATGTTCATGGGCCTCTTCGAGGGGTCGACCTCCAGTTGAGTAGAGCTCTATTACAATAATATCCAAGCTAGGGTTGTCATACCCTTGACTCCTATTTATACTAAAAAGAAGCATCTAGAGGAATATCCTTCTAGAAGCGGAAGCTTCTATTAGGTCTTCTTGCATCTACCTTATTCTATTTTATTGAAAGGCCTTATTAATATTGACCTTTATTACATCCGAATATATTGTTATACCTATGTGCGGGTTAGGACCCTGACATGTCCACCCCCTTAAAAACAACCTTGTCCTCAAGGCTTGAGATGAGGAAATTGTTGCAGAATGGTAGTTGGTTCCCAAGTGGCATCTCTTGGAGTTGTATCTTTCCACTGGACTAGCACTTTCTTGATGGTTCTCTAACATAGGCGACACTCATGCTGGTCCAAAACTGCTTCTAGTTGTAGCCAAATGGATCCTTCTTCAGCTAACTCTGGAAGGTTGGTTTGAATTTGGCACTTAGCTACAATCACCTTCTTTAAGCATGAAACATGAAACATAGGATGTCGCTTCGAATGGATGGGAAAAGATAACTGATAGGCTACTTGTCCCACATGCTTGAGAATGGTATAAGGACCATAAAATTTGGGCGCTAGCTTCTAAAAATGCTCGGCCTTGAGGGAAGTTTGCTTGTAAGGTTGTAGTCAAAGAAACACCTGATCCCCTTCTGCAAATTGGTGTTCAGAGTGACCTTGATCTGTTTGTTGCTTCATGCGATTTTGTGCCATGACCAAATTCTCTTTGAGTGTACGGAGAATAGCCTCTTGAGTTGTAAGTGTTAGGTCAAACCCCTGGACCTTCGAGGCACATCGTAAGTATGAGAGAACTAAAGGTGGCTTCTGTCCATATACTGCTTCAAAAGGAGTCATGCATGTAGCTATATGGTATGAAGTGTTGTACCACTATTCAGCTAGGGGTAACCATTGAGCCCACTGATTTCTCTTTTTCAAGGAAAAACACCTCAAATATGTTTCCAAGCACTTGTTGACAAATTATGTTTGGCCATCAGTCTAGGGATGATAAGTTGTGTTGAGATGCAATTCAGTGCCTTGTATCTTGAATAGTTCTTGCCAAAAATTGCTTGTGAAAGTTGGGTCGCGATAAAAAACAATAGAGTGTGACATGCCATGAAACTTGAAGACCTGATCCATGAAAATTTGAGCCACCGTGGATGTTGTAAATGGGTGTTGAAGGGTGAAAAAATGAGCAAACTTGGAAAGGCGATCAACAACCACCATGATGACTAATTTATTTCCCGATTTGGGTAAGCCGGTAATAAAATCCATATAGATATCCTTCCAAATAGCAGGTGGAATTGGGAGCGGTTGTAGTGTGCCCAAAGATTTGACTATTTATCCCTTGTTGCATTGACATTCATCACATTCATGAACAAAATTATGAATGTCATGTTTCATACCATCCCAGAAAAAGGAACGTTTGACCTTGTCATATGTTTTGGTGAACCCGGAGTGCCCTGCTATGGGTGTAGCATGAAGCTCAGAAAGTATCATGGATTTAAGCTTTGATTTTCTACTTAAATACAAATGGCCTTTGTATCGAAGTTCATCATGGAGCCAAGAGTAACTTGGGGAAGCTAGAGCATTGGACCGCACTTGTTGGATTAGTTGCGAACTTTTGGGATCTTGTAGCCATTCCTGGTGAATGGCTTGGAGCCAATCTGGGATAATGAATGAAAGAGAAAAAAGGGATCCTTCATCTTCATATTTGCAGGAAAGTGCATCCACAACCACATTGTCTTTTCCTTTCTTGTAAATGATCTCATAATCATATCCAAAGAGCTTAGTCACCCATTTTTGTTGTTCTGGGGAGGAAATGCGTTGTTCCAAAAAATACTTGAGGCTTTGATGGCCTGTCTTACTTTGGAAATATTTCCCCAATAGATGAGGGCGCCACAGATCAACGACATGCAAAATAACCAACATTTCCTTTTCATAGATGGATTTTCCCAGATTTCTTTCAGATAGTTTCTTGCTGGTAAAGGCCAAAGGTCGACCCTCTTGCATAAGGACATCACCAATTCCTTTCCCTAAGGCATCACATTCCAACACAAAGGTCTTTGTGAAATCGGGAAGGGTGAGTACTAGAGTGGTGCACATGGCCATCTTCAAGGTTTGAAAAGCTTGAGCAGTGGCTAGAGTCCAAGTGAAAGATTTCTTTTTGAGGAGAGAAGTGAGAGGTGTTGCAATCTTCCCATAATTCTTAACAAACTTGTGATAGTAACCTGTTAAGCCTAGAAATCCATGCAAGCTCTTAAGAGTCTTTGGGTGAGGCCAGTCTTGTATAGCTTCAATATTTTTAGGATCCACCTTGATGCCATCCTTGCCAACCAGATGACCCAAGTATTCTACTTCAAAGGCACCAAAATCACATTTAGACTATTTCAGAAAAAGTTGGTGCTGAGAGAGTAGATGGAGAACTCGATCCATATGAGCAAGAAGGTCTATCCAGGTTTTTCTATAGATGAGGATATCATCAAAGAAAACTAAGACAAAATGGCGGAGAAAAGGGCAGAAGACATGATTCATGAGGCTTTGGAAGGTGGAGGGAGCATTACACAAGCCAAAGGGCATGACCAAAAAATCATAGTGGCCCTCATGAGTTCTAAAGGCAGTCTTGGGAATGTTTTCCTCTTTCATACATATCTGGTGGTAGCCCAAACGAATATCCAGTTTAGTGAAGAATTGGGTGCCACTCAATTCATCCAGGGGGTCATCAATGACAAGAATGGGGAATTTTTCTTTGATGGTAAGTTTGTTGAGGTCACATAAGTCAGGACACATTCACCAATAACCTTCTTTCTTTAGGACCATGACCATAGGAGAAGAGTAGGGGCTCGTACTAGGGTAGATAATGCATGCATTAAGGAGTTCCTAGAGAATTTTCTCAATTTCATTTTTTTGGGAAAAAGGAGTGACGATATAGATGGATATTGGGAGGAAGGCATGAACACCACGGGAAGGAGGGAGTCCTTGGGGAGTAGAAAATACTAATTGATTTTTATAAAGGATGGCTTGGATGTCTTGTGAGACCGAGGGTGTCTCTGTTGCTTATATGGCATTGAGTTGGTTGATAACACCAGAATGACCTTTTTTGAGCAAACTTTCCATGCGATGGGAACTAATGATCTTAGGTGAACCGATGGTGATGCCTTGGAACTTATATTAGTGTCCCTCCTGGTCGAATTGCATGGTTAATTCTTTAAAATCCATGAGAATGGGACCCAAATTCCTTAGCCAGTATGCACCCAACACAATGTCACAAACTCCCATGTCGATAGAAAACATATGGGATTTCAGGTGGTAGTCACCAATTTGGAGATGCACATTTTCACAACGCCCTCCACATTTCATGGAACCACCATTGGCAATCATGATTTGGAAATTATTGATGGCATGGATGTAGCAATGAGTTTCTTGGGCAATGTGGCGATGAATAAAATTATGGGTGTTGCCACTATCAACCAGAATAATGACCTTCCAATGCTTGATGCAACCGATTAGCTTGAGGGTCTGGAGAGCGGAGAATCTAGTGAGAGCATTGAGGGAAATGACCGGTTCTACTTCATGAGGGTCTGAGGGAGGGGTTATGTCAGTGGATTCAGGTGACTCAGACACAAGGGGAGTTTCTACATCCTCTTCTGAAATATCCTTGGAGATGGCCATAAAAATATTTTGTTATATACACTTGTGGCCCAGGAAATATTTATCATCACAGTTATAAGAAAGGCCTTTGAGTTGGCGTTCAACAATTTCATCCCTAGTCAATTTTTGGATCTTTAGTGGAGCAGAGGGAGTAGTGGGATTTACTTGTTTATGGCAAGGGATAAAGGAGGGTTTTCGGTTTTGAGAGGATACCACATGTTGTGCTTCTTTATCTCTTTTGGTAGCCTCCACCCAACTTTGAGTAAAATCCATGAGGACATGGGCCCGAATCTCATCCTTGAGGCTTCTGATAAAACACTCTCAGGAAAACGCATCAGACATACCCTCTGTTCTAAAAGCCAAGTGCTCAAAGGCAGCTATAAAGTCTTCCACTGTTCCTAATTGTTTCAACTTTGTCAAATGACCCTAATGGTTGGTGTCAGTGTCAAAGCGTTCATAAAGCTCTCCCACAAAGTGTGTCCAAGCAATATACCCTTGGCGAGAAGTTTTTCGCCATTGCCAACATTGCCACCGTTCTTGATCTAGATGGAGAACACCATACCAGAGTTTTTCCAAGTCATCTGTAATTCCGTATAAAGAGAAATAATGTTCCATTTGGGTTACCCAACCAGTGGGGTCCGAGCCGTGAAATTTGGTCACATCCACCCATAGAAGGTGTAGGTCACGTTGAAAGTGATGGTTTTGAAAGTTATTGGAATGAGAGGAATGGTCACCTTCAGGATGTGGAGGTGAGGAATAGGAACGGTTATCTATAGGGATATGTAGTTTGGCGCTGAGTGTCGAAAAGACTGATTCAAGCTAGGTGGTGAGGTCTTGTTTGATTTCCTCCATTGAGGACTGCATGGTTGTATTGATGGTTGCAACATTGGCATTAAATTGTTTCACTTCTTGTTGGGTTTCGATGAGACCGGATTGCAAGGTGTTGAAGTGAGATTCCAAGTCTTGGCTACAAGTATGGGCCATGAGGATGGGGGAACTAAAAAGGAGCGGGAGGAGTCAAATGTTTTTCTAAAAAATGATATGGATGAATGTGATAAGGGAGAAGAGATGAATCCAATGGAATAGGTCTCAAATAATGGTGAAAAAATTTCCAGACTTGTTTTTTACACCTGCGGAGTTATACTCTGGTCTGAAGAATACTACAGAGAGGAAATGCCCAAATGATTAACTAGAAAGAAATGTCTATTTATTTGGCAACTTGAACACAGTTTCATGGCAATAGATCTTGTTTGTTTTAATTTTTTTATGTTTCTATCCCTAAGGGTTAGGTATTTTAGGTTTCTATAGACAAGGGTTTTCCCTGTGCTATAGCTCTCT
This sequence comes from Picea glauca, assembly GCA_000966675.3. NCBI lineage: Eukaryota > Viridiplantae > Streptophyta > Pinopsida > Pinales > Pinaceae > Picea > Picea glauca. Next base: position 55,060 of record JZKD02S2164731.1, read on the forward strand.
GATATACGTACGGGGTCCAAAAGTAGTACTCGACCCAATATCTCAGGGCACTAACTAAGGAGGATAGACCGTACCCTTAGCCATTCTACCCGACTACCCAGGTACTAGAGAGTATCTTCCCGAGTCATGTTCTCGGTGACACTATAACAGTCAGGTGACTGATTGGTTTATCTAAAGAGGGCTTCAGGTAATCTAGGCCGATCCATACACAAGTGGTGTCTGATGTGCTACCACTCGAAGGGGTACCAATAGGGGTTACAAGGGTGGCCAACAGATGTGAGCTTAAGTACCACTTGTATTTATTGCATGTATGAATCCCTCAACCGCGGGTTTATGCACGTAACAACAGATCTTTGTGGCTTAAAGACACCGGAATATGTCTCTACCCTGAAAAAAAAATTAACCTAAACTTTATGCCGAGGAAAGTTCTCTGATACCACTTGTAATATACCAGATATAAAATGTATGCAAAACAAAAATAAAATGCTAGAAATGGAATAATAACAACAATATAACCAGAACATTCACCACAATAGCACTGGAATGATAAGAGAATAATAATAGAAATAACACTTTGAATCTGAAAGCAATGTTCACGTGCCTCTTCGAGGGGGAAAACTCCATTTGAGAAGAGATCTATTACAATAATATCCAAGCTAGGGTTCTCATACCCTCGACTCCTATTTATACTAAAAAGAAGCATCTAGAGGAAGATCCTTCTAGAAGAAGAAGCTTCTATTAGTTCTTCTTACATCCGCCTTATTCTATTTTATTGAAAAGCCTTATTAATATTGACCTTTATTACATCCAAATATATTGTTTTACCTATGTGTGGGTTAGGACCCTAACAAACATACTCTACCTCTGTTGTTGAAAGTGCAAAAACCTTTTGCAGTTTTGAAATCCAACTTACTCTTTTTCCACCTATAGTAAAAACATACCCTGTGGTGCTCCTTTTGTTGTCTTTATCACCTGCCATATATGAATCAACATATCCCTGTAGAAAAGTGTTTGAACCTACAAAACATAATACATGAGTAGCAATACCTCTCAAATACTTGAGAATCCACTTTACTGCCTCCCAATGTTCTTTACCTGGATTGTTCATATACCTGCTCACAACGCCCACTGCATGTGCAATATCTGGTCTTGTGCAAACCATTTCATACATCAAGCTGCTAACTGCTAATGAATAAGGGACCCTAGACATGTATTCTATCTCCTCCTTTGTCTTGGGACACATTTCCTTAGTTAATTTGAAATGGCTGGCCAAAGGTGTACTAACTAGCTTTGCATTCTGCATTCTAAACCTCTCCAACACCTTCTCTCTATACTCACCCTGAGACAATGTCAATTTGCGATTTTTTCTGTCTCTTGTTATTTTCATGCCAAGTATTTTCTTTGCAACACCCAAATCCTTCATCGCAAATGAATTTTCTAATTTCTTCTTGAGCACATTTATATCCTGCATATTAGACCCTGCAACAAGCATGTCATCTACATACAATA
>JZKD02S2164731.1:65520-78276 GCA_000966675.3 Picea glauca
TCCAAAAACCTAACCCTAGGAGATGAAGCGCCAAAAGTCATGTGGGCCCCATTTGGGTAAGTTAGTACATCAACTTCCCGGGGTCGTAACTTTTACATACGATCTTCGTTTTAGGCGTATGATAGCTTGTTGGAAATGTATCATCGAGGAGATTCATTTTGGGGGCTCAATAATGCCTTTGGATATCATTGAGAACCTATATCTCGAAAAACCTTCATTTAGGCCCTCAAAATGGCCCTGGAAGTTAAAACCTGCTAAAAATAGTAAATTGCCAAAATTGCCAAAAAATTGTTTTGAGCCAGTCGGAAAAGGTGGGTGGCCACTGATATCCACCTGGATCAATCCTCCCTCCTTAGGAAGCAATGGTCTCCATTGCGTTGAGTTCCCGGGGGAGAGGGAAAAGCGTTTGTTGGATCTGCATCTTAGTGAGTTGCATGTATAGCTGGAGATATTGTGTTGCTCAGTTTGTGGAAGTATGTCAAGAACCTATTGAGGCTGAGGCTATTCAACAAGTCAAGATACATGAGAGGACGGTGTGCAAAAGGAATATTTTTTCTTTGTTGCAGCCTTTTCAACTTGCTTCTGCTGGATAGAAGGTGCTTGGGGTGAGGTTGTAGTGGTTGCAGTGTCCTTCTATTCTCCTTTTGAACAGATTGTGAAGAAGCTAAATTTTGCAGTATGAGATACTACCTTGCAACACTTTTTAGGTGGAACAATAGTCAGAACTACCTTTGGTATTTTGTAGAGATGACCCCCCAAAGTAACAATGACACTACGGGGTCGAGACTCATAAAGAACATGGCACTTCCACATATATGGTTGGCCCAAGAGAACATCACAGACATCTAGTGGGGAAACATCACATAATACCTAGTTCTTGAAGGGTTGGATGTCATCTAACAATCGACATTGTTGGCTGACACGAAGATCACATCCTTGGCGAAGCCACTCGATGTTGTATGGTTGCGGGTGTGGTGTTGTCGACAATCCCAACTGTTTGATGACCTATGTTGAGATGAGGTTATTCTGGCTTTCACTATCAACAATAAAATGCAGTGGGGTCCCCTTCACCCACATCTATGAATGAAAAAGGCGCTCCCCCTCTTCAGGATCTGTTGGTTCTTCTGGTTGAATTGTTGTGGTTGTGACAATAACAATGGGGTTTGCGTCAATGATATGTCCTTTACTAGTATTTTTAGAATCAGATTTTGAATCAGGGTTTGGCTCCTTGTCTTTTATCTTGGCCACCAATGAATTTTTTGAGCGACATTCATCAATGTTGTGCCAGGGGCTTTTGTGGAAATCGCACCATTTTTCGGTGTCCTTCTTTGTCTTCCTGTGACCCTTCTTTTCATGTGGCTTGGACTGGTTTTTGGGAGACTGTTTGTTAGGGACGTCTTTGTCATACTTTGGTTGTTGTGGATTTACAGATCCGAAATCCCGTTTGTTCTGGTGCTTAAATTTCTGCTCAATTTTAACAACATATCGATAAGCAACACCGAGTGATGAGATGTCCAGAAAATCCATTTCAGTCTGGATGTATCTGTGTAGAGCCCCACGGTATTTCAGAACCAAATGTCGCTCGGAGTATTTGATACCTAGCTTAGTGTGCAAGGTATGGAAGGTATTGGTGAACTCTGAAACTACTTGGCCCCTCTCTTGCTGCAGTGTGGTCCATCTCATGTATTGGTCCTCATAGTTTCCAATAGGGTAATACTGTTCCTTTACCGCATCCACAAAAAAATCCCAAGTGGGATCGACCCCATATATTTCAGACTCCCTTATGGAAATCTGCTCCCAATAAGTTTCCCACCAATGTTTGACATGGGGGAGAGCTTTAAGGAGTGCAAAGGTGATCTTTTCTTTGTTAGAAAATTTCTGAACAGAGAAATAACCTTCTAGCAGATTTAACCATTTGTCTAGGGCTTATGCATCTATATGTCCTTCAAATAAAGGAATATCAAAATTAACTTGTACCTTGAAAGGCGAGTTGCCTCCAAAGTGGCCGCTTAATGAAAATGCACCTGTTGCTATCGGCAGGCGTTGAAAGATGTGGGAAAAATTATCCATCATTTCATCCCTCTGTCGCGTGAGAGCTTGCTCAAGCAATAGACTGATAGGATCGTTTGCTCCGTCATTTTTTCTTTTCTTCCGCCATTGAGGGTTTCTTGGGTGTGCGAGAGTGATTTTCCTCAAGAGAGACAAGCTCGAGACCCAACTTGCTATACTCGGACCTCATCGGGGACATGCACTGAAAAAATTGATCAAGAACATCCTACTCTGATACCACTGATCCAGATTATTTTCAACACAAAATGAGATCGGAGAAATAATAAAGAAATGCACAGAGATATTGCAAATATTCAATAATATAACAAAAATATATCATAGATGGAACCATAAATGCAGATATACAGTAATACACGATTTCTATTAATGAAATAAATGTACAAAGACTGTAAAATACAGAGTGAAAGACTCGATAGAATGGTAGCAGCTTATCTCTGAGAAGAGATGTGATAGCTACTCACATTCGGAAGAAGATGAGTAAAATGAGGCTATAAAGGCCTTTTTACAATAAATAGGAATGCCCAAAACCCTAGACATCAAAAAACCTAACCCTAGGAGATGAAGCGCCAAAAGTCATGTAGGCCCCATTTGGGTAAGTTAATACATCAACTTCCTGGGGTCGTAACTGTTGCATATGATCTCCGTTTTAGGCCTATGATAGCTCGTTGGAAAGGTATCGTCGAGGAGATTCATTTTGGGGGATAAATCATGCCTTTGTCTATCATTGAGAACCTCTATATAAAAAAACCTTCATTTAGGCCCTCAAAATGGCCACAGAAGTTAAAACCTGCTAAAAATAGTAAATTGCCAAAATTGCCAGAAAACTATTTTGAGCTAGTTGAAAAAGGTGGGTGGCCACCGATATCCACCTGGATCACTTTCTCTCGAATTCTAAGCTGACGATACCCAGAGCGTAGATCAATCTTTGAGAAGAAAACTGCTCCATGCAATCCATCCATCAATTCATCAATGCGCAGGATAGGATACCGGTTCTTCATGGTTTTATTGTTCAAGGCCTGGTAATCAATGCACATCCTCATGGTGGCGTCCTTCTTCATAACTAAGAAAACTGAAGAAACGAATGGGCTTCATCTTGGTCTGATGTGTCCCATCGCTAGGAATTCCTTGATTCCCTTCTCTATATCATCCTTGAACCTCCTAGGATGACGATAGGGGGTGTGATCATAGGTTTGGCCCCCTCCTCCAGCTCAAGGGTGTTCTCAAACCCCCTGTCAGGTGGTCTCCCTAGTGGAATCGACCCAAAATCTTGTTGATGTCATCCCAACAAATTATTTATCTCTATGTGATATTGTTGTCAGCTCTTTGAATCATTCCACATAGTGATCAAGCACTCTACGACATATGCTACCTCCCAATGTCTGAATATCCTCTCCATCCTCTTGGATGAAACTCTCCTGGGTGTTCATGTCAACATACCTCTCAGAACAACCTTCTTCCCATCACAGTCTCTGAACCCCATCTCCAAGGTTTGGTAATTGGTGGTGATTTTTCCCAAGGTAATCATCCACTAAACTCCTAGCACCACATCTGTGTCAGATAGGTCAACTACATAAAATGTGTCTTTCACTGTGTAGTTTCCTAACTTCATCTCCAAGTTTGACGCTCTATCTAGAAATTCCACTTTGTGTCCATCTTCTACTGCAACATCAAACCCCTCAAGCTCCTTTATCTCAAGTGCTCGTCTTGATACCAGTGAAGCGTCAATGAATTTGTTTGTGGCCCCACCATCTATCAGGGTGATTTATCATTTCCCCTAAACAGTCCCTCTGAGATAGAGGGTATCATACCTGGGAACACCATAAAGGGTTGCTATGACTCCTCCCTTTACTGGTTTTCATCTATTAGCCTTCTCAGGCAGTTGTGGAACTACTATAGGGTGGGCTCCTGCTGGTGTCAGTGGTTTACGAGGAGGATGATCCTCTGTCTGGTCTGACTCCTCCTATGAGCTAGTGGATCCACTGTCATGCTCCTCCTCCTCATTGTCCACATTGTATGTTTCCACCTCAATATAATGAATCTCTCCCTTGCCCATGCATATGTGACCTAGGACCTAAGGGTCTCTACAGTTGAAGCAAATATTCTTCCTCATAAGCTCTTTCCTCGTCTCATCATCCAAATTCTCGTTTCCCTTCCATTATTTCTAGAATGGCTTCCTGTCTTGATCCTTCTGGGGTAAAAAAGGTTCGAAAAAGGGCTTAGTCTTTGGCACTAAGTCTTCCAAATCTCGAGTGCATAGGATGGAATCCTGTAAGGTGAGTGACCTATATGCCTTCACTCATTCTCCAAAGGGCGCTGTGAGCCCCTCTAAGAATAGCATGATCAACCTGGGCTCTAATATATCTGTCACTGCTATGGCTATGCACTAAATATTTATGATGAATGCCTATGTTGTGCTAGTTTGTCTCAACTGGGCTAGATATTTGAAGTGGATCTCGGGATCCCTCCTGTCAAACCTATCCATGAGTCTCTCTATGAACTCCCTATAGGAAGTGATGCGACTGTGACCCAATATCACCAATCCATGGTGCAACCACTCGTGTGCCTCACCCTCCAAGTGTAAGGTAGCAAAACTAATGGCCTCTATTTCAGTCATCTACTTGAGATTTTAGTATGTGTCTAGCTTCTGTACCCAAGCTCTGACGATGCATTTGGATGATCCGTCGAAAGAATGTATGATGAGTTTACCAACTTTCCAGATGAAATCAATGTTATTCCCCTACTACTGCTACGGTCCTTCACTTTGTGGCTCTCTAGGGTGGTTCCCGAGTCTGAGCCCACAATACTCGACTAGGGTCATTTCCTACTAGAAGTCACATCTCAATGCGACATACTCCCTCCTATACTGTATGATGTCCTCTACATGAGTGGGCAGTCTCTGTGTTATCGGTAACTGTGCTTCTTCTGGGTGTGCTCTCTAGAAACTGGGAAACAAAGGTCTGGGAATCCTACTCGAAGGGGTGTATGTACGAGTAGGAGACTGGGGTCTACTGCCTACCCCCAAGTTCCTCTGTGTTGCATGTAGGGATTTTGTGTCTAGGGTTCCCACTATAGCTAATATATCAACCACCTGTGCCAAGGACTGAGTCATGGCTCGTTGACTAGGTAATATATCATGGATAACCTTCATGAAGGTTGCCTTTGGCTCCACAGGGGCCTTACCGCTGCCCTCTGGTCACTCATATATGTCACCTAGCATCCTTTCTACCTCGTATTCATCCTCATGCTCTGCCCATCTCTTAGCTTCCTTGTGAGCTTCTTCCTCTTCCTTTGAGATGGGATGTAAAAGAGGAAAGTTAGGACTCGACCTTGTGTTCTTCCACCTGTCGTATGAGACATATTCATCCCCTTCATGCTCACAACCATCTAGGTCTTCTGCTGCACTCATCATCTTTAGTCATAGGCTGGCATGACTAAAGCTATGATACCACTGAAATGTTCCTGACTAGGCTAGTCTGGAAACATTGTTAATGTGCGTAGGATCAGTTATTTACAAAGATAAATAAGCATCCAAATAATAACAATGGTGACAAAAGACAGTAAAATTATATTATTGGAACTCTTGGGAGTGAAAATCCTGAATATGGTTGAATATAATAAATCACTCTGCTAGATCGTGGACAAAAGAGATATTAGTTTGAACACAAAAGCAACTAAATGATGCATCGCTCCTTCTCGGGGGAAAACGCACCCTAGTGATTCCACCGTGGGACTGGACATAAAACCAGGTGAAAGATGAGCCTTGTCTCCTTCTCGAAATGGATTAGAGTGGAATCTCTGAACTCTCCCTGTATGGGTGAGCTAATCCGTGGAACCTCCTCCAAAGCTATGCCCTCACCCTAAATAAATGTGTCATTGCTGCTGAACCCAGTGTAATCTACTGCTGAATAATGATGGAATATCTTTGTGATCTCCCTGGTGACTAGAGTGTGTCTCTTAACACCGAAATCAACCAACTGGTGTCTTCCTCCTGGAATCCACTGAACTATGTCTCCTGAGATTCGCCTCCCTCCTTATTGACAAGTCATAATCTACATAATAATGAATTAGGTCGCTAACGCTTCTCTTATATCTTTCCCACACCCTAATTCACTGTTGAAACCCTAATTCACTGTTTAACTTCTAATTTTAGCTTGTCTATTCTATTTTTAACTTTTAACGACTTAAAATAACTTTTACCCACTTTTAGCCCAATGTCACTTTCCAAACATAATAGCTTTGACTGGAGTGACCTCTAGTAACCATGTTTACCCCTTTTTGGCCTTGGCTATAGTCTAACAGGAAGTTTAGACTAATAAGCGTCCCCTCTGGAGCTCCTATTTCGAAAGAGACATTACACACCCAATCCAATCAAATAATCTAGCATGAACCATTTGGCCAAGCTCTTCTGAATCAACATCAAAATGTATAGAGAACCTGGGCCTTCTTGGGCCTCGGTTCTAGTTACCTCTACCTTTGTTTCCTCGACCATGGCTTCCCTGACTAAAAAAAATCATTCTGCATGTGTAATCAATTAGCGAGTAGTCTTTTAAATAACCATGCATGACAACTCTTAAAAAATGAAATAGATTTGGCTCAGAATGTAACAGATTCATGCAATCCAATCCATACAAATTGTTTTACTGTTAACCAACGAGCAGGGGGGTGAAAAGGGTTCAGGAATACATGAGGGGTTTGTAATTAAATAAAATATGATATAATGAAAGGGGAGAAGATATGGTCACTTCTCAATGATAACAACAATCAACTATAAGCAAACCAATAAAACCCCACTACAATCCACACATGACTCTATCACTTTCATATAATTTAACACAAAAATTCCCTTGACTATAATCAATCTCAGAACAGGGGGTGAAAAATGAATATGGTATATGTGAAGGGTTTGTAATTAGCAGAAAATGAGATAATGAGAGGGGAGGATAACGATTACTATTCATGAAACTAATCAAGTGATCCATACAACATTATGTAGTAAGAATAGATGCATCAATAAACAATCATCATGATCAAATAACATTACTGTGTATTTAACTTGTTCACTGTCCAATAATCAAATATCCAACATAGTGCCATTACAAAACAATAAGTATTCCACACAATTTGTAAGGGGTTCTGTTCCCTTCATCCACAGACTCTGCAGTTTATAACAATTTACAAACAATACCCATTTCTAATCTATAATTATCAAAATCGACCACTACCCATGCATTTCTTCAATCCACAACTATATTCAGAAGTCATGTTTTCAAAATGATAATGAAGTCGCTATTACTACAATAGAGCCCATCAAAATGCAATGATATTCGTTAGCATTTATATGCAGTAACCCAAATAATCAATACTAAATTTCCATGCCTGAAATGACAGTTAATCATACAACCAACAACCACCATTTAGACACAAGGTATGCATGAATAATATTCCCAGGCAATGTAGTTATGCCACAAAAACACAAGACAATTCAATGTGACTTAAAAGTTAGGCCACCTATCCAATACGACTTTCATCAACAACATGCCGGATTTAAACAGTGGTTAGTTGCAATAAATAACATGCTTAAAACTATGTGGGTACCCCTGAGTATAACAAACAAGCCATGCATACTACATGCAATGTGCAGTTAACAAAACTCCATGGTGCAACATTTCCATTTATCACAACAAACACACAATCACAATGTAACTCAGTATATCGTGCTAGGCTATCATGTTGAGCTATGGATTTAATATGAGGTTGCTTCAATTTAGTCACACTTTGATTGATCGAGTTGTGCACACTCAAGCTTATTCAACCAACAAACACAAGGATGTAGTGGATATACTTTCTATAGTCATTCAGTCCAATATTTCATTTTGCAGAATACCATAGACAGAACGCAGCATGTTTGAACAACGCCAAGAATTTGTAACCAATGCCAACCATCATCCAAATTATCATAAGTGCAAATACTAGTGACTATATATCAACCAACAATTCCCCACTGTGGTAAAAATCAATCAATCGAACCAGCTATGGTAGCTATGCATGCCCACACATCCAATCGAATCGGGGCAGAGGCCCTTCCATGAATATTACTAAGTTATTTAACATAAGGTGAGTGACTGTGAACTTTAGAAGTGAAATTAGCAATGTAAGGTTTATCTCTATCATCACAGAGGCAATAAATAAATTCCATACCAACATGACTGTCATACGACCAATGGGCGAGTCTGTATTCAAGTAATAGACCATAACAACCCATAGCAACTTGACATGTTCGACAGTATCCCTATGAAACCCCATATTGGAGGGTTAAATTTTTTTATCGGTAGCTATCATAGGAGGAACAAAGCCAACTTCTCCTAATAGTGAAACTTTGAGGCCAAAGGTGTACATAGAGAGAGAGACATGAGTCATTTGTGGACAAGTAACAATCCATGGTGGGGGGCAAAAAGAAGGGTGAGGCTCTTATTCGGTCCAATAGTTTAATTAATGCACGTAGGGTACAAGCCTTGTTTTCTTCGTCCAACTACCACAGTACTGAGGTGGATATAGGGGCAAGTTAAGAACAAAACACTCAATTTGTGATCCTTAACGGTGGAAATCAAATGCCAAAGTGAAACACGACATAGTGACGCAGAAAAACTTCGACCATTAAACCCATGAAGGCCAGATACTAGATATAGTGATAGTGCGTGAAGAATTTTCCACCGAAGACTTAAATATAAACCCTCTAACTAAACTAGTAGTAATAACAACGAGTTTATCACCAGGAAGACCAATAACCTCTACAACTCAAAAATATTACAGGAAGGACCATCCATTTTTCATTCAAGAACAAAAAATTCACACAGTTGAAAAACTTAGGAAAAACACAAACCCATACACTTGAGCGAGTAATCATTTCATAACCATAGTGAAGTCAAGAATGACCCAAAAAAGGACATACCTGTTAATCCAAATCCTTAAGACGAGAGGTGGCCGAGCGGTTTCAACCTAATAAAATTCTAAAGCATAAACACAGCAGTGAGATCAAACAATGGTCTGACTAGGGTGGTGGCCGATGGGAAGGGTAAAGGTGATGTGCATTAAATTCACATCACCTCCACCCCCATCTCATTAACTCAGCAGTACATGCTAACAATTTCCCATTAACATAATTAATCAACATATATTGAAAATATCACCACATTCAAAGCTAGTAGCGTGATCAACATATTCCATTTCACAACATATAACCCAATTTAAAATGCATAACCATTACCACCATTACCCTTCCAATATACACCACCAAGATTTCAAACCATATGTGTATTTACCATATAATTCAATCACCATTGCATAACCATTCACTAGCTAGAATTTGACAATAGTTGTTAAGTTTTCATGCTTGTAGTATAGTATGTGGATAGCTTTAAATTATTCACCCTTGAAAATGTTTCTCATTTCCTTCCAAACTATTTGTATTTGGTATTTGCAGCATTAGGTCCCTTTTATTTGCATCCATTTTGCCTCTGTCGGGCTTGTCTTTCATGTAATTTCACTAACATGTTTGTTGTGCAGGTGCGATAGGAACATATAACAATGAAATTAATGAATAGCATAAGATGTAGTCACAGAAGGAAACAACCCTTGATAAGATCAATTTATAACCAATAACCACACAATTCTCATCATCCATATGTCATACATCATCTCAACATAAAAAATGAATAGATCTTCTCTCCAATAGTTCAGGGGGACTCAACTACTAGTATTATTTAGTTTTTATAATAATAGGCTTTAGCAATACTTTGCGGGCGAAACTTCGTTGAAGTTTTCAATCGTCAACACTGTTGACGTGGTCTGCCTGATATAACAATCATCGCATTCTCTGCAGATCCGATGGTCCTTATTCATTTCGGATTTAGGGCTTCGGGTATTCCAAATCTCAAACTGAATTCTTGAAGTGAGATTTCTCTATAGTGTAACCTCCTCGCAACTTTAGAACCGAAGTAAATTTTGTTCATCAATCATGTTCTTAGATCGACGGCTCGATCTATCTATGATTCTTCTTTTATAGCTTATCATGTCCTTCCACTTAGAATGATGCGACGACTGACAAGTATTCGGATAATCGAACTCTCAAGCCTTTTTCCCTGCTTATCGTATCCTTCTACTTAAAGTGATCCGACAGCTGATAGATATTCGGGTGATCGAGATCTCATATCTTGGACCTTTCTTATCCTGTCCTTCCACTGAAAGTGATCCAATGGTCGTGAAGACTCTTGAAGTAGATCCATGATCAAGGATGATTGCGGAACCACAACTTGTGAGTGATTTAAATTGCCACCCAAACTCCACAATTTGAAGTTGTGCATTGTTGTTGAGTTAACCACAATCATTGATATTAGAAGCTATAAGATCGGATGGTCCTGACTAATTGCGAGATTGGAACTAGCACGATATTTAATTCTCCTTTCTATCTCCACAATCTATCCCTGTCGTTGATTTGGTGATTGCGCATCCGACGGTCATGATTTAATCTGACTTAATCTGATTGTTTGTTATATCAACCAGAGTCGTCGATATTTGGGTTTATTAGATCTTATGATATAGACCGATTGTGGGATTAGAACTAGAGAGTTGTCTAATTCTTCTTTCTCTCTCCACAATTCTTCCCTGCCGTTGATCTGGCTTGCAGATCTGATGGTCAAAATCCTCCAACGATCCTCAAGCCCATGGTCACTCATATGACTGATGTCTGTAATATGAGACGATCAAAACGGTCAATTTATTGATCGAACGACTGCTGAGGCTTCTCACCTTGAGCTTATGCTTTTCCTTTCGATCTTTGATCTCTGCATATTGTTCGCTCCTTCTCATGAGATTACACTTTTGATTCCGAGATTTGATCTCTCTCTACATACTATTCTCTCCTCCTGCTGAGATTATGTTTTCGATCTCTGCATACTTTTGTCATTTTTTGCTAACTAATATATTGTTGACATCAATGAAAATATCATCTGGTAAATCACAATGATAATTCATCATAACAACAAATCATCACATCGACTATTGACATCAATGACAATATGTCCAACACTTATGACATAAGTGCTTGAGACATTAGAATAGTTGCAGAATGTCAAGGAAATGGAAAAGTATTATCAGCCTAAAAGATCTAGATAGAAATAGTCTAAGGCTAATGTCAATTTCACTCAGCACTCTCATTTTAATCATAGAAACACAAATCATTTGCCTACTAATCTTCCAAGAGTAGGAGCTTCTCCACTAAATTCATATCAAGGGTCCCCAAAGGCTAGGGTGAACTGATCAATGACATTGAAACACATCTAATCATCTGTGAATTGTCAGTGATATGCAATTTTGATATTTACAACTGCCTTTGAAGGGTTGCAGAAAAAATCACCAGGGTATCTTGCATGCGTGACATGTTCACCGTCTTTGTATATTTACAAGATTATGTAATTTCAAATTTGAACTTTATGATCTCGACTTATTAAAACCTTTTGTTTGAACTATTTTTCAAACAAAATCTGAGTGTAGATGTTGATGTGAAAGCTATTTTTAGCCTCCAAGTACTAATTACTGTTGTAATTAGTTAAATTTTTCTGGTCATAGAAGTAATTAGTTAACTAGTACTCATATGACCAGAAATTAATTAGTTAAATTTTTCTGGTCATATGGGTAATTAGTTAGTTGTAATTAGTTGTAAGTACTAGCCTCTAAGTACTAATTACTGTTGTAATTATAATATTGGATGCATTTTCACTTGGGGTATTACATTTTAACAAGTAGATGATACCGTATGTTACCATTATGATCACAGACTATTTGATTACTTTTGGGCCTTGGATATTTCATTGGAAAAAATAATGCTAGAGATGTCTCCATTTTTGTGTACCTGTTATTGCAAGTTTAGAATTGTTTCCTTTTTAACTGGTGGATCAAACTTAAAAATGAAAAAACATGTCTGCATTGGCAGGCATGGAATTATGTGACTTGTAAAATAACATTATGTGATTTAATTCTACAGTCATTGAATGTGTTTAAAGTATTCCTAGACATGAAATGTGAATTGAGTGTGAAAGTGATAAGAGTGTTCTTGGACATGAATTGTGAATTTAGTCCAACGATTGATAGAATGAATGAGCCTTTGTTTTCTTATTATCATCTGTTGAAACTATAAATGTCCATTTTTCACAGAGAGGTTCTTTGCATACTTTGTATTGGAAGCCATCCATGTCTATGAAACTGAAATGTCCATTGCTCCGTTGCTCACAGAGGAGTTCTTCCCCTACTTTTTTTTTGAAGTCATATATGTTGAAAAGGTATTTATCTTCAACTTGTATTTGTTGATAAATGTATAATGGTGAAATCATTAAGGTCTACAAATATAATAATCATTTTCATGCCAAAAGACACAAAAGACTATAAAGTGTTATCCACTGAAACTGAGAAAGTCCTTTTAAGGTCTACAAATATAATAATTCTTTTTGTGCTAGAAGATATGAAAGACTTCAAAGTTTAAATGGTTATTCACTATTAAGAACCTAAATAGATCTACCAATATAATCACCACAAATACTAAATACACAATAGATCCACAAGCAAGATAGAAGAAACCACACTTTATTATTACCAAACCCTTGAGGTAGGGAAACACCATACAATGGATCCTAT
>JZKD02S2164731.1:78326-115088 GCA_000966675.3 Picea glauca
CACTTGCCTCTTCGAGGGGGCATCCTCCTATTGAGCTACCACTCCAAATACAATACTTCTCTTCATGTCCCATTACATTGCTTGAACCCCTTTATATAGTGCTACCATCACCTAAAAACATTCTAGAGAATGAATCTTCTAGAAGTAGAACCTTCTAAGAAGTCCTCTTACATTTATTATATTTAATTACCCATTTGTTATATCTAACTACCATAGTGGGCCTTATTTAATAATATAGTGGACCTAGTCCACCTTACATTGAATGACCTTCACTATTATCACTATGGGCCCTCTGGGCCGCCCCACTACCTCTCTAGCTACCTTACATTCCATCCCCCTTATGAAAGCATTGTCCTTGACACTTGATGTACAACTATATACCAGGGTCCCATGGATAATTGTGGACCATAATGCTGAAGAAGACTGAAGAACCAAGGTCCCATGTAGAAAAGAAAGCCACCATGCTGAGGTAGTCCAACCACCATTGTAAGCTCGGGTCCCATGTCCAAGTGCTCATGTGAACTCCCCGTTGAAGATTTTGGAACCCAATAACCAACTCCAAATGATGCTCCAAATATTGACACCTATCATGTGAATTCAAATAAGAAGATCCATCCACATAATGGAAAAGGGTCGTAGCATAATCTGAAAGAAATAATACCACTGTAGAATATGCAGGATGAACACTGGTAATAATAATTGGCTCTCGATTTGTCACATTGATGCTCTCTACAGAAGGTGGATTAGAGTCATCAAATAAAATATGAAAGTGGTTATCATCCCAGAAATGACAACTATCCATATACCAATGATCACAATCAGCCTCAAAATCATACCAAGCATATATTTCTTGATTATATTCATCCCTGAGACCCTCCATAAGAAATATATCCTGCATGTTATTCAATGAATATTGAATACTACGAAAACTATCATTGAGTCTAGATGTGAGGTCATCTGTGAGGCCATGTACAAATGCATCCAATCTGTCATCCAGTGTGTGAAACAATTGGGATTTGAATGATTCAAGAATTTATTTCAGGGTTTGAGAGGAAATAGCCATTTGAGCACTGTATGAACTATTTGGTTCTGCATTTGTCACGAAAAAACCAAAAAAATAGACCCAATAAGTTTCGGCAGAAAATTGCGGCTTTTTCTGGAAAAACCCTAAAAAACTGTTGAAGTTAAAATGCTCATAACTTCACTTCCCGGTCTCCGTTTCGGCTGATTTGTTTTTTAAAATTAGGTGAAATTGTGAGAGGAACTCTGATCTGTAACTTTATTGGGAAAATTTTGCCTCCAACTGCTACAGAAATAAAATAAAATAAAATAAATCGCACCGTCATCCGCCGAAAAAATCCCTGAAAATTTGTAGATTTTAAAACTTCAAATTCTTGACTTCCTGGACTCCGTTTTGGATGATTTTTTTTTTAACTTGGGTGTTTTTATGAGATGAACTCAGATCTACAACCCTTTTCTGCAAATTTTGCACAAAAATATACTGAAAACTTCGACAATGTCGCGGCCCTCTTTTTTCTTCTCCGAAAAAAAAATCTGCAAAATTAAAAAATATTTGCCCACAATGTCTACCCAAGGAAAGTGCTCTGATACCACTTGTTAAGAACCAAATACCTGAATACAAAATATCACAATAGATCCAAATATATCTAAATACAATCACCACAAATACTAAATACACAATAGATCCACAAGCAAGATAGAAGAAACCACACTTTATTATTACCAAACCCTTGAGGTAGGGAAACACCATACAACGAATCCTATTATGGAAGGGATCCTCTCCTGTTCACTTGCCTCTTCGAGGGGGCATCCTCCTATTGAGATACCACTCCAAATACAATACTTCTCTTCATGTCCCATTACATTGCTTGAACCCCTTTATATAGTGCTACCATCACCTAAAAACATTCTAGAGAAGGAATCTTCTAGAAGTAGAACCTTCTAAGAAGTCCTCTTACATTTATTATATCTAATTACCCATTTATTATATCTAACTACCATAGTGGGCCTTATTTAATAATATAGTGGACCAAGTCCACCTTACATTGAATGACCTCCACTATTATCACTATGGGCCCTCTGGACCCCACCACTACCTCTCTAGCTACCTTACATTCACCAAAACTATTTGTGCAAGTCCTTTTCTTCCAATTGGCATTTTTTTATTGGAAAAGGATTTTTATACTTAATCTTTGTCTGTTCATAAATGTAGACCCGTGAAATCGCTACAGTATACCAATATAATCGTCACACATGGAAGTTTAAAAACATGCAAAAATTACAAAGGGAAATATTGATGCTTATCAACTAACAAAACTTTCATATTGCATTAGGGTATATGTATCTTTAGACTTTACTTTTAGTATTCAAAGTGCAATTTCAAAACAAAGAGCTTACAATCTATATGTTCATTGAGAGTGAAATGGAGGTTTTTGATATTTAGGAGAAAACCTCCTTAGTAGAGGGAGATTCAAGGTATCCCCAATTTTTATGCAAGGAATTTAGAACTATGTTACCTCAAACAGGTATTTCCCTTGGGCCCATGATCACGTCTCATATCATACTTTGTGCAAATTATTTCGAGGGTGAGTGTCACATTTGGTTCTGTTGGCTACAGTTGAGTTGTGAGAATGCAAAAATTTGGCCCAATTTGTTAGGAAAAGACAAAAGCCATAACATTCTTTTATCGGAGATAAATTTCCCTAGATATTTCAAATTGTTTGAGAGTGGTGCTTCCTGGTCACTTGTAAATTCTGAATGAATTCAATCTGAACTCTACGCTATTCACAATACAAGATTATTCTGCATTTCTTCAGGGATATCAAATTGGGATTTCATTGAATTGATGTGATTCTAGTAGGATATATTTTTTTAGTTCGGTGCTTGTTAATGTGTGATTGTTGGTTAAACTTGATTTTCAATGCATGTTTACATATGTTGTTGGACTTTACATTTCAAAGTTAAAACATAAGGCCATTTGTTGTAGCTAGAAAGAAATAACTTTTCAGGCTTAATCCCTCTCCACAATGAAAACATTATTATTTACATTTCAAAGGTTAAAACATAAGGCCATTTGTTGTAGCTAGCAAGCAATAAATTTTCATGCTTAAGCTCTCTCCACAATGAAAACATTATGATTAATATTTGTGGGGTAGCCATGCACTACAATGTGTCAAGATTTGTGTTCAACATAACATTTCAGATAAATTTGACTATATTGTGAAGTTCTCCAAACACATCTTCTAAATCATAATCAATCAAATATGATGTGGCCTCTAGTATGATTTTCTACTTTTTTTTTTTAAGTTTTTTTTTATTATCCATATCCATGGGTAAGAGGATTCAAGTTCCACTTGGACCTCAATGTCTCTATCCCATAGAAATTCTATTTAACAAAACTATATGAATGAAAATAATGATAATGCGTATCTTGCCAAATATCCAATTTGGTCTTTAGGTTGAATATCCATGTTCATGTGTAACTGGAAGAGGTTTCAAGTTCCACCCCTTCCTATGTATTCCAAGTCTATTAACAAACTATTGGAATGAAACTAATGTCAAGTTTATTAACAAGCTATTGGAATGGAACTAATGAGAATGAATAACTTGCCAAAGACTCTGGTTTGGCCTTTGGGTCAAGGAACCATAAACTAATGATAATGGCCATCTTTATGAAGAGCCCATTTTCTCCTTTGGTTAAAGATACATATTCATGTGTCATTGGCAATACGTTTTGAAGTCCACCCCTCCCTTGTCATGATAAGTATATTAACATTCACATGATAAGTATATTAACAATATATTGGAATGAAATTAAAGATAGTTGGTACCTTGTCAAAGTATATTAACAAGCTATTGGAATGAAACTAATGATAATGAGTACCTTTTCAAAGACTCTAGTTTTGGTTAAAAATCCATAAACTAATAATAATAAGTATCTTGATGAAGAATCTAATTTGGTGATTTGGTTAATAATCCATATTCATGCGTAACTAGAAGAGGTTTGTTCCACCCCTACCTTCTCATTCTCATGGAAAGTATATTAGTCAGGTATTGAAACAAAAAGAGGTGGGTAATGGTATAAGGTCTCTTGACCATCTAAAAGCATATCCATGAAGGGTGCATGAAAATTAACTACATTTAAACCCATGTGTCATGATTTTCTCTAAAAAACATGGTAAAATAACAAAGAAAAAATAGTTAGAACCTCAAAAACATTAGTTAGAACCTTCATATATGCCTCCACGTACCTGGAGAAAAAGGAAGCAACAAATTTTGATTAGGAATTTAAAAGTAAAACTTTTAACATTGAAAAAGAGCTATGTGCTAATTTT
Source organism: Picea glauca (assembly GCA_000966675.3). NCBI lineage: Eukaryota > Viridiplantae > Streptophyta > Pinopsida > Pinales > Pinaceae > Picea > Picea glauca. The sequence continues at coordinate 82,682 of JZKD02S2164731.1, forward strand.
GATTAGGCATTTAAAAATAAACTTTTAACATTGAAAAAACTATGTGCTAATTTTGATTAGGAAAACAATAAACTTTTAAAATTATGTCTCTCTAAGTGGCCACCACTAGACTTAAATGATAAGAGTGGTGAGAATCCACCACTTCTCAAGATGTGAGACACTGCTTACACTGAAAAACCACCCAGACCGACTTAACAACCCCTGGGTGACTAAGCAGCTTCCTTGCAGGTAGTGCATCAACCACTTCTTGTGAGGAATTAAAACTAGGTAGGGGCCATAGAAACACTTCTTGGGGCTGAAATCCTTTATAATCATTTATTTTAAACATTTTGCAACAACTGTTACAGGATTCAATCACTGTACTTGAAGAGATAGGACTCCAAAAGAGTTTGAATCAATTGGGTTTTTCTTTGATAATACATTGACATGTATATTGAACATGTTAGAAAGGAAGAGATGTATAATGAAGTACACACACGCAAAATGGAAATAGTTCATGGCATATTATGTTTATGCAACATATTCTAAGTATTAATTAATTCCCTTAATTCTGCAGTTTATTGAGGTATGATTAACAACTAGTAGATTTTGGACTGTTATGAAGCACATATGAGTTAGTATAATGAAGACACTACTTACAAGGAAACCTTAGAACTGTTGATATACTATATATTCCTATTGCATGATTGCATAGCGCTAAAAAAATGCTGATTAGCTGACTTGCACTCTGTGAAATTCAAAGGTGGGATGTTATACTAAGATGATAACCATAAGAGTATAGTCCCTATTATGTTTGCATCAACTTCCTAATTAATGAATTATGTTTTTTTGAATCTGGAATTTTTAAGTAATCTTGTTAAAGGTAGGTAAAGCCTTTCAAGTTCACCTAAAAGTTGAGATTTTTTGGACTATGTTGAATATTTGGAATAGACATGTTTTAGAGATATTTTCTTATGAACTCAAATCATACTCTTTTTTCAGTGTACAAGCATTATTTATAAATAACCCTTTATCCTAGTTTTATCTTTTATTTCAATACAAATTACTTGTACACATATACTAACAATGAACATACAATTTGAGGTAGAATTTAGGTTTCCCTTCCACAAAGACATTAGCTTATCAAAGTTGGTATTTCCCTTCTATTCAATACCTGCAAAAAAATTGTTGTTTTAATATAAATTTCTGTAAAGGATCGACAAAAAATAATGTGGCAGGCTTCTCAAAGAGCCATACCAAGTCTTTTCTATAACAAATCAAGATTCTAAAGTCAAATATTTTTTACTAGATCCAATGAATACCTCCAATTTCCTGCTTGAACCCTATATATAAATAAGGAGGATACATTTTATAGAAGAATTGATAAAATGTTATAAATGTACTACAAAATAGCCACATCTCCTCATAATAGTCTTACAAAAGGTAGCTTTGCTGATAGATTTTGAACTTAGTATTCATATTACTCTTCTAACAATAACTCATTCTAGAGTTACCTAATATGTATAAAAAAGCAGCAGATCTTATCCTTGCATGGAAAAGAGTTGTTTACAATGCATTCCTAGTACGTAAATACAGTAGAAAGAAGTTGTAACATCAATCAAAACCATGTTTGAAAAAAACTTCCAAGTAGCAAGAAGCATGTAGAACTTCGAACTGTTCCATGATATTTCAAACAACAAAATGAAACATTTCTACCATGGCAGGTCATAGGGAGTGGGATTATTCGATTAGTAGATAATTTCTTTTTTCTCGTAGTTGTTATCCTTGTGGGGTAATAAATACTGTCTTATGTGTATGCCAGTGCTTTTGGAACAGTGCATGAACCAACGTGCATGGTATTTTGAATATTTATTTTGAGGTAGTCTTCTTTTAATTGTAAAAAACAAACCCAGTGGGAACTGAATAAATATATATGAATATACAAAGCAACTCTATCTCTCATTAAATATTAAGATCTTGTCAAAGACAATAAACATATTAATGTCGATGTGGTGGATACCATGTAGAATCTCAAAGAAAGACAAACTATCTCAGCTTCATTTATTCAATAGAGACTGCGACTAAACCATATAATATTATCAACACCGGGATTGCACAAATTTCATAAAAAGCAAGTATTATCATCTCTGAAATAGGCTAAAAGTGTTTCATTGCTCTACAAAAAAAATCTATAATTCCTTTTATATTGGCTTACTCCATTTTCTATTTGCTGGTTACAGAAGGGGTTCTGCCTCCTTGGGAAGTAGATTCAAATTTATCCAGTAACTGATTAAATCCTGATCAGTGTAGGGTTCAATTCATACAATTTTGGGATTGATTGATTTAGGCTATGGAATTGGGAATCTAGATGGTTTTAATATACAATCAGGGATTTGGTATCCAATATACCTTTGTCCATTATAATGCTCTAAATGCATTGTATTGATATCAATTCAACAGTCTAGCTGGATCAGATGAAGAGGCACAACTTTGTTTTTTAAAATGGTGGATGAAAACCATTTAGAAAATGATACTGAATAAATGGGTACTATTTCTGAATTCAGAAATCATACAAAGACCTAGGATATAACATGACTCAAAGTGACAAGTTTTTTTTTAAAGGTCTATGAAGACATTTACACTGCTCCTTGAAGTGGAAGAACAAGAACAGGGTGCTTATTCTAGCAACTAATGGCATGAGGAATGGATTAGTTTGCAGATGGGTATGATATCTTCTTGTCTGAAAATCCATCTACAACAACAATTATTTCTCCATAGTTAAATAGATTGTCTTCTCTAGGTCATCGTAAGTTTGGGTTTGATCCAGAAATATGCTTGCATTAACAATGAGAATCGAAGTTAACGGTCATTTCACACAAAAATAATTACTTCACAGTCTAATCAATGTCTACTTGTTAAATGTAATGTAACCTCAACATGCTGACTGTACACTGCCAGCTGTCCTGGCCAGCTGTACTTTCTATTCTTGTTTTGCTTGAGTCTATTTAGCTCAACTATTTCCCTTTGCATACTTACTTCTTCATGATCTTCTTCATTAACTCTTCTCATTTTACTCTTCTTCATATATTCTAATATACTGTTTTCTGTTCTATTTTTTTCTCTCTGCATTTCTTGCTTCACAATTTATCAACTTTCACTTAAAAATGCTTGCTTGTAAAAATTTGTTTAAGTTTGCCCAGGACCTGAAATATGCATCTCATCTCAAAACTAAATCTGCGCATAAATAAACTTTGTTTATGGTAAGGCAGTGTTTCGATCGTGAAATATGAGCCATGAGAAACAGGGTTTCTAGTAAAAATATTGGGATTTTGGGAATTACTCAAATTTTGAAGCTGAGGCCCAAATATGGAACTCCAGAACGCTGCAAATACGAGTTCAGTGGAAACCAAATTAAATATGAACAACAGTTCAATATCCATTGAAAGTGGATCGCAATGCCAATAGCTCGAATCTTAGGAATGTCTTATCAGAAAAGTATTTCAAGGGGCTATGGGAAGGAAATGCAGATGTTTAAGTAATAAGACAATGCTGAAAAGTGTTGCTAACCTGTGAAGTTGATCACTAGAGCAACGAGCAGTTCGAATTGGGTGGAATCGAACCTCCGTCGGCACCAGAGAAGATGTGAGCAGAGTGGAGATAGGCGAGTTCGGGCACACAGGAGAAGAGTTAGCTTACTCCGGTTAGAAGGTAGCGTGAAAAGGGTGGCCATGCATTAATGTGTCTCGCCAAACTACCACAGAGCCTGAATAGTAAGGGGGGAACAGAATACGAGGAAAATGGGAACGGGAACGAAGTGTGGTGGTCCAACGAAGACACTACCTTTTGGGTTTTCCGACTGAGGGATATTGCCTGAGATTAGACCTTCATCATTGGTTGGAATCCTAAAAGGAAGAAGAGTTAGCATACTCCGTTTTGAAATTCCTACCCTTATGCCGGAGAGACTTCCACTTCAAATTTTAAACCTAAGACACATTATCCAATGTGTTTGAAAAGTATTACTATCTACAAATAAGTGAAATGAAGAACTAGCCTTGCACACCATCGTCATCATCGTGCAATGTTAAGTCGCTTGTGAATCTCATACGGGACGGTCCAAAATTTTGTCCTTCGATATTATAATGTTGTTCAAATACATAATTTTAATGAATGAAAAAATGAAAGTAGTGATATCAGTGAGAAAATAGGAGAGGAATAGTAAGGGAAACATAATAATAATAGTAAGATTTTGTTTAATGATTTTGTTTTCTTGGAATTTAGGTGATGCAAATTTATGTTGAATTTTTTTTGGTATAATCTTATTATATGTAAATAATCATTCAAATGTGTTCATCTAATAATTTTTGGATTTATGGTAAATGTGTTCAAAAATATCATTTGGTAAAACGTTTAGACTATGATTAATATTAATGTTTGAATTTTATATTTAAATTAAAAGTTATTATTATTAATAATTTTAAATAAAATGATGAAAAATTAATCATTATATTTTATAAATTTTTAAAATAAAATAATAAAATTTATATAGAATAGTTTGGAATTATAAATTGTAAATTTTAAAACTGAATAACAAATTTTATAAAAAATAATTTGAAAATTAAATATGAAATTCAAATAAAATATTTATATTTAAAGGATAAATTTTAAAATGAGTAAAATCCAAAATTGTTGTTAATAAGAAATTTTCAAAAGTTTTTTTCATCTATTTTCCAGCCTAGATCCATTTAACTCATGATTTATTAAGCTAAGAGGGATCAAATTTCTCCATGTATGATTTTTTAACTTTTTCTTAAGTTTTACACTTTAAAAAAAGTTTGCATTTGTAGAGATTTGATCCCTCTTTAGACTTGATAAATTTAGAATTAAATGAATCTAGACTAATTGTTATTTATTCAAAGTGTATATATATAATTTATTGTTATTATTTTAATATGTTATTTTACATAAACATCTCCCCCATACCATTTAACTATAAATACTTTGTTATTAACTTAAAAATTTGTATTCATACAACAAATACCCATAAAAAAAAATGAAAATTATGATATAAAGCAAATTGTTCAGGATAAATTTAAAGGATTCCATCACTTCGTCATTAAACAAAAGTTATTTTTCAAACAATCAATACTCATTAAAAAACAATGGATTTATGATTAGATATTAAACCACAAGTTAGTTTTCAAACAATAAATACTCTTAAAAAATTGGATTTATGATTATATATGGATATTTCACCACTTTGTCATTAAATTAAAAGCTAGTTTTCATTGAATGGATTTCAATTTCCAAAATAACGGAATTGCTATTAATAGATTTAAATAAGTGTGTAAGATTTTTCTACTTAATTTCACCACTTTGTTAGTTAATATAAATGTTTTAAGTTTTTTATTATTTTAGATAAGTATTAAAATAACTGAAATCTGCAATTCCAATAATTTGTAGTAAAAGTTTGGACAAAATAACCAAACAAATATGCCAAAAATAGTAAAAACCTAAAACTTTTAATATACTTTTTAAACTACAAGTGGACCTCATTGCATGTGATGGTTCCATTCTTACCTCAAAAACTACAAACTTGTGTTCATGCAATAAATACTAGTAAAATGTGGATTTACAATTAATATGTCTAAAGATTTTGTTGGGATGAAAGGTACTCTACAACCTAGTATGGGAGAGATCTCCACGTAACATAAAACATGAAAATAATAAAATAATAATAAAAAATTATATATATAATAATAATAATCTATTTTTAAGGTCAATTTGTGTATGAGACCCCCTCTGCTCAGGGATTTGACTTGTAAAGTTTAAAGGAGTATACATACCCTACCCCCTCTCTCCATTTGAAATTTTGAGCTCTTAGGAGGAAATACATGTACCATTAGGCCCCCATATATATATATATATATATATATATATATATATATGGGTCTAATGGTTAAGAACATGTGTTTCCTCTTAAGAGGTCACAAGTTCAAATCCAAAGGAGGGTAGGGTATGTATATAATCCAAAATACTTAGACTTGAGATATGTAAGATTATTCCACCATTTTATTATTAAATTATTAGTGTTTATGAAAAATCTATTTTCAAAGAATTCAAATTATAATCTTTAAATTTTATCAATAAATATTTTCTTTCTTAGTTAATAAAATGATATATTTATTCTATGGCTTTAAAATATTATTAAAAATTACCATAAATTCATTTTAATATGTATTTATGGGCATCTTATAGACCTATTAAGGGCACAACATGTCACTTCTAAGATTTGAGCCTGGGTGGGGAGGATAACAATCATTTCTCCCAACCAACCAAGTTACATCCAATGGACAAATATACAAATAAATAATATTTAACATTATTTTTTTTTTCTGAGTAAGTGATCTATAAATTAACTTTCATGAAAAATTGTTACAAAATTACAAGTGCTCATTGGAGAAAGAGTCACCATAACTAGAAACCAACTCTCCTCTAGCTGAGTTTTCATAATTGTACTTCATATGTCCGCAAAAATATAACATAGCGAAGTAGCTAAAATATCATATAGGTTGTTTATCAATGCTAAATACAAAATTAAAACATACGTTTGTAATATAATCGTGGCCTGTAAACTACTAGATGTAATGACCAACTTGGCCATATAGAAACCAAAATGCTAAACTTGGTGACCATCATGCTTGATGTCAATTATGTCCCAAAGGAAGGAGGATGGCTGTCGTCGCTCGGTCTTTCGCAATATTTGATGTGACATCTCGTTCAATGCTCAAGTCTGACGCCAAAGAAATGTGGTGTTCCAGTAGCTCAAGGTGGAATTGGACATTGAAGTCCTTGCTCCGGAGCTCAAATATGAAATGTTGAAGAATGGACAAGACCTCAATGATGCATTGGGAATCGTCCTCCTTAAAATTTCTATGTTTATTAAAGGAGGGCTCTTTGTATGGGAGAGTAGTTGTATGATCTGGGGACAGAGCATCCTAAGTGTGATTAGAGTTACCACGAGGAGAGGTTAGTAGTGGGATTTTTGAAGAAGTCCATCCAGGGAAAGACTTCGGGGAATAACCCCAAGAGCACCCATGTTTGTCAAAACACTCTATTTTATAGCCCCACTCGATTGTGGTGTGATACTTATCATGACGGTGAGCTGAGATAAGAGATGGAGACCTAGACTGCTTCTTGTGACTATTTGAAATATGACTTCCTATGACCAAGGATGGAGGACGACCCACTGGAATACGTTCTCCCCTGCCCCTCTTCGAACGACCACATTGCTTCGCCATGATAAACACATAAATGGAAGGCTCCTAGATGTGAATTTCTCTAATCCACTGTTTTCCCCTCTCATTGTAATGCACAATGAAGAAACCATAGGAAAAATGACTATTCCCCCCAATGTTGGGCATCCTTAAGTCACCTCTCATTAAATTATTCATGTCTATTAATGGGAATTTAGTCAATTGATACCTGGAATTATGGACATCGACCTTTCTCGTACAAACCTACAATAATCCTCTAAAATGAAATATAACTTTGAACAAAACACATTAAATGCTTTGAAACACCGACAACCATAAATCTCCACCGACACTATTGGCTTTTAGATCAATCATCCAAGTGACCACTGCTCCTAATACCTTGTAGATCAGTCATCCAAGTGACCAATGCTCTTAATACCTTGTAGTGAATCATAAACACTATGCATTAGATGACACCCCATCCAAGATAGTATTTAATATTATTTTATATAAATTATTTTCAATGATTATATGTGATAATAAACATAGCCATATACCTTCAATTCCGTAGGGTGTCTCCACCCTCTTAAAAGGTAGTTTGGGAGAAGAATTCAAACTCCTTCATCCCCACATCTCAACCCTTAAAGTGTGCCTTTCTATCTTCATCATTGTACATTGGGAAATGAATTCTTTATTTGGGGTTACATAAATACATATTTTCAATCTCACCAACCGTATGGGGAGTGAAGGTGTGTTTTCAACCTTATCAATTACTTACTTTTAAGGGTGAATTTGTAGGTATGTGCCATGTTCTTCCCTCCTCCAATTGAAGGTGTGCATTTGTATCACTTAGCGTTATTTGTGAAGAGTGAAACTATACATTTGTCACAACTATCTTAAATGTACTTATAATGATAATTGTAAAATTAAATTTTCATTTAACAATATATTTTAATAAATTATTTTATTTTTTTTTTCATTTTCTTTTTCATAAATCTTATACATTAAATTGAAATCAAAATATTAAAATACATTATCATTATTGTTATCATAAATTTAAATTACAAAATATAATGCAAATAGAATGAATTATATTTTTTTTAACATTATAAAAAATAAACGAAATACAATATGATATAAAATTATAGTGCACATAGAATGAACTATAAAATTTTTAACATTATAAAAAATAAACGAAACACAATATCATATAAAATATAAAATAAGGAAGAGTATAATACTAATAAAGTTTTAATTAAAATAAAAAAAACAAGTTAATGAACATAAAAGAGAAGTGAAATTATTTTGTATCATACTTTAAAAAATACATTAAATTCATTTTTTCAAATATTTTTTTAAAAATATATTTAATATTTTTTAATTAAAATAAAAAACATTTATAAAAAATAAATTTTTAAATATTGTATTTAAGAAAAATTGATTTAAATTAATTTTATTAAAGAACCATTTTTTAAAATAAATCTAAATTAAATAGATCCATGTTAATGTTGATATTATGGTAGTTGTGGGAGGTATTAACCTCCATTTGTGACCTTTGACAAGATTAGAATATTTCGGAAGTAAGAAAAGATTTGGATATAACCCTAGAAAAGAAGTTGGCTAAAGGAAATATCATATACTAAGTAATTAGCACCGAGAATGAGAAGTCAACTCAGGAAGTCTGGCAGAAGCAATATAAATATAGTAGGCCAGTCTTCATTTTAGCCAGAATTCTCAGAACTGCAAAAGTACACTTGTGTGCACTATAGAAGGCCAGTTTGTGCACAAGTCTTGGGAGAAGTTGTTGTTGCCAGTGTTGCAATCTACATTTTCAGTTTTCTGGGTTTGACTCTCTAATCAGTTTTGGTTATCCTTGCTTGGTGCACTAGTCTTGGTTGGTTATTGGTTTGTTGTCGAAAATTATTCTCTCTGTCAAGGTCCAGGTGCTCGAGGTGGCATCAGTGCCTATGGTTGGATGAAAATATTTCTATATTGTCTATGGTTAAACAATCACATCCAATATTCTAACAGGTTATCATCCCACACCTCCTTTATTTAGCCTAACCACTGGAAGGGAGCTAAGCCATAAGGTTACTAAGCTCATTGAAGAACTGCCACTAGGGTTTCTAGCAGGTGTAGTTACTAAATCACTGTCGCTAGGGTTACTAGCAGGTGCAGTTGCAGAAACCCTAAAACCCTTCTCTAGCACCTTATGATGGAACACCTTACTCAAGGAGAAGATACTCAAGTGTGCCTAGTCCAGTGCACCTCTTGGCACTCTCAAAAGGAAAAAACGTCAAGGTTGAAATTTTGGGTCAAAGCTTGACCAGTTATCAATCAACAAAAGTCATGAATGAAAAGGAAATTCATGTACACTACTCAACATTCACAGGAACACTTGAAGATGACATGTGGATAATTTTCAGTGGAGCTTCCATGCATATGACAGGATATCAAGCTAGACTCTCCAATATAAATGAAAAGAAGACATCATACAAGGTAGAACTTGGAGATAAAAACACTTACCCAATCAAAGGAATTAGTCAAGCCTCCGTCAAATTCAAAACATGTAACGATGTTCATTTGATAAATGTGTTATATGTACCTGGTTTAGAAAAGAATATTATATTCATATCTTTCCTAGAATACGAAGGAAACATAATAGCCTTTGTAGATGGAAAAGTATTATCTTGGCCTAGAGACTCCAGCATAGAGAATGCTAGAGTTATTGGAACCCGTGAAGGAAGACTATATAGACTGCTAGAACGAAATGATGAAGCCCTTGTACATGATGAAGTCAATCCCAATGAACTTTGGCATAGAAGGTATGCTCATATCAACTATCAAGCATTACCCCTCCTCAAAACGATGGTTGAAGGAATACCAAAACTATAGTCTACACATGAAGGAATTTGTAAAGGATGTGCTCATAGTAAGAATGTTAAGAAACCATTCTCCAGCAACAATAATAGATCTAAGGAAATTCTAGATCTAATACATCCAGATGTTTTCGGTCCAATGCCATTCAAATCTGTAGGAGGTTATATTTACTATGTAATATTCATAGATGATTACTCGAGAAAGACTTGGTTATATCTCTTGAAGACAAAGGACAAAATATTCAGCAAGTTTCAAGAGTTCAAAGCAAAGATATAGAACCTCACAAACAAGAAAATCAAGATATTGAGAACAGATAATGGAGGAGAATTAACATGCAAGGAATTTGTTTCCTTTTGCAAATCGACAGGGATTAGGAGGGAGCTAATTGTTCCTCATAATCCTCAACGAAATGGTGTAGAAGAAATGAAGAACAAATATATTGAAGAAACTGTGAAGGCACTATTGAATGATCAAGATTTATCTATGTATTTATGGGGAGAAGCAAGCATGACAACAATATATGTTTAGAACAAAATTCCTCACCACATATTGAAGGATATGAATGCAGAAGAATCCTTCTCGGGAAAGAAACCTAATGTGGAATAGTTAAGAATCTTTGGATGTCCTGTTTACTTTCACATTCCCAAGGATAAAAGGAATAAATTAGAACCCTCAGGAAAGAAGGGCATATTCATGGGATACAATGAATCATCCAAGGCCTATAGAATATATATCTCAGAACAACATAAGATCGAAGTCAGTAGAGACGTAACCTTCAATGAAAATATGGCTTTCAAAAAATCCATAGAATAAACTATAGAAGAAGAAGAGTATAAAGAGCCTATTGAAGAAAACACATGTCTTCCAGAAAGTCAGAATGAAGAAACAAAATAACTCGATCATCTTATGCAACCATGTAAGGCTATTGATTCATACATTGCACCCAAAACCAAGAAAGGACCAGCTTGTCTTAAAGCTACCCTAGAAGAAGCAGAAAGACTCAAAGCCCCAAGTGGGACCTTCAGAAAAAGCAATAAGCCCAAGAGATTCTCTAGCTATGCAGCATGTATGACAAAGCTTCTAGACGAAGAACCCACCATGTTTGAAGAGGCATCTCAAAATAAACAATGGAAAGAAGCCATGACAGAAGAACACCAGTCCATCATGGAAAATGATGTAAGGGAAATTGTGCCTAGACCTAAAGAAAAATCAGTAGTAACTTCAAAATGGGTCTATAAGATCAAACATGAAGCACATAGAAGTGTGGACAAATATAAAGAAAGGTTCATATCTAGAGGGTTCTCTCATAAGGAGGGAGAAGACTATGACAAAACATTCACTCTTGTTTCCAGATATACTTCTATTAGAGCCATTATGTCTCTTGTTGCTTCCATGGGATGGATTTTACATCAGATGGATGTAAAAACAACTTTCCTCAATGGAGCAATCGAAGAAGAAGTATACATTGAACAAAATTAAGTATTTGAAGTACATTATAGAGACACTCATGTTTGCAGACTAAATAAATCTTTATATGGACTCAAGCAAGCTCCAAAAGCTTCGTTTGCCAGAATAGACAACTACCTAATGAGACTTGGTTTCTCCAAGAGTCATGCAGATCCAAATATTTACTACAAGGTCATGAAAAATGCACCTGTGATTCTACTGCTATATGTCGATGATCTATTCTTGATAGGTGAAGAGTATCTCATCATCCAGGGCAAAAAGGAACTAGCTTATGAGTTCAATATGAAATATCTTGGTCTCATGCATTATTACTTGGGACTAGAAGTATGGCAGAAGAGTGGTAAAGTATTCCTCGGACAAGGAAAGTATGCAATAAATATTCTTCAGAAGTTTGGAATGATGGATTGCAAATCCATGGACACTCCTATGACCACAGATATAAGAAAAGTAAGAGACTTGGATTCTGATCCAGTAGACTCATCCCCATATCGACAATTGATTGGGTCATTGATGTATTTAGTAAATACTCAATCAAATAAACCATCAAAATCATAACAATAACAAGATGATAAAGGAGTTCACCCCTCTCTGGGCTACATCTCCTTGAGCCTCCTTCAATGGACTTGGCTCTCTGGGATTAATTTGTCAAAGATTATTTTACAAGATGTTGCTCAACTCCAATGGATTAACTGACTATACCATTGGGTTCATAATACATAAAAACCCCATAAATGACTAATAAAACTCTGAAAACGGATCATGGCTCATCCGGGTATGACCTCTTCTACATGTGGCCTTAAGCTTCCCTGAGATTATTTGTGGAAAAAACACCTGTAAAAGTCATCAAATGGATCTAAAAACTATCCCAAAGTGTTCAGAGCATAACAATTAGCCAAAAATGATTATTCAATCATAGAAAACAGACATGGGCTCATCTGAGCATGACCTCAATCAATGAGGGCTTCAAGCTCCTTGGAGCTCTCTGAAACTTCAATGGTGAAAATCCTACAAAACAAGTCTTCAAATGGCTTTGAAAACAATGCCAATGGATTCAAAACGTTCAGAAACCCCTATCTGGGTTTTTTCGATACCTCATTTGGCCAAAAAATGAAGAAGATAGGCCTCCTGCCATTTTCTTCTTTCAAGCTTGTTGTCTTTGGTTCGCCAAAACGCACCTCTGTGTGGCCAACCTAGCTCACACGATCCAAATCATGCTAAAACCTAGAACACGTGTGTAACCACAAAAATGGTCAAACTATCGAACGGTTAGGGTGCACCCAGCCCCTAACCGCCAAAGCCATGGGCATATGGGTAAGCACTCGAAACCATGGGCTAACCAAAAAACACCAAATTCCTGCGTGAAAATATTAAGGTCATATATTAATACACATAAAATTGGTGGCTTTGAATTTGTTTAAAATGCATGCGCAAATGACACAATCATGTGGTATAAAGTGTGTGACCGGGGGTTGGGGCTAAGCCCAGCCCGAACCCCCGTGTCAACCGTTAATCAAATCAAATTTAAATATAAATCAAACCACATATATAACAAGGAACAATGTATGGAGCTCCGGTAGGGCAACCATTGCCAAAATGTTACATGCATGTAGAGGTCACGGGGTCGAGTTCGGTGGACTCGATAATTTTTTTATACAACCAACCAATAACAGGGTGCCACATGGTAGCCCACGACTGGGCCATGTGGCACCAAACCAGTTGACCATAAGATGCCATGTGTCACAAATTGATTCATCCAAATTGCCAATTCAGCACACACCACATGTCATACGACCCTGCCTATTCATCTCTGCCACATCATCATATGGACATGCCACATTAGCATCCGTACAAACTGTATAGTCATCTTCCCTTTTTTTTTGCCTGTTTGATGATTCCAAAAGAATGTGATATTTCTCTCATATGACATCTGTTTCAACCCAAATGAGTTGCATTGGGTTCGTGATGATGAGGGCTACGCATTCGTTCGTTTTGAGGCAATTCTGAGAACTTTGATTTTTTATCTAAATTTTGACCCTTGGTCCAGATTTTGATCATGCCTTCCCACTGAAAGGATTTTGGACCCACAAAAGCTTATGATTATCTTCCTGAGCTTCAATACTCTTATTCTTTCAAGTTCTATCAACTGATTCTACTTGAAAAGTCTTTTTGACAATCACCTGGATACTTTGACATGCCTTGCACTGCAACTGGTTATGTCCCTCAACCACTGTTCTCTGGTTGTTGTTGAACCATTGTTCTCTTTGTTCTTGGAAGACTGCCAAAATTCCCACTGAGAATCAAGTCCCTCTTGTGAACTCTTTGGCGTCAACACAATCTGCTCTACAATGGCTGCAAAAACTTTCCTACGACATCTTGTCACAAACCAAGAAAACCATCAATCTTGAAAACAACTTTATACAAGACTGAAAATGATGCCAACAAAGTCTTTTTTCTCTTCAAGAAAATGGTCTCATCTTGTACTTCATCAAATTACATGGCATTTTCCTGCATCTTGGTGTACTCAAAATCAACTTACAAGCCAACAAACACCATCAACTAAACATAAGTTGAAAAACATGATCGACACAACATAGTCGTCAAGACAACTTCGACACAAGTCGAGACTTATTTGAAACATATCGACCTTCCCAAAATGATAAGTTGACATTCATGATACACAATCATGCTACGGTCATGAATCATTCATGATGAACTATCACCAAGTTCACTGCTTACACATACACAAAAACAAATGCATGTGCACAACTCTTCAACTCTCCTTCCAGTACAAACATAAGTACATAAACCCGAAACATGTGGGTACATAAGAGCTGAATATGAAAAATATATATGGCTGTAACAAGTGAACATCATACCCATCTTTTACATCCTCCTGGCGAAGTTGTGCAACAAACAAGAATGCCTTCAAACAAATTGCATTCACATGCAACTTGCATCATACAAGTTGTGATAAATCGTTGCAACTTTTCATACTCTCAACATAAATGCACACATAAGGCTGAAAAGTGCATTTACAATAGAAAATTCAAGCCTTACTTGCTCAAGAAATCCAACCATTTCTTACCAAACCAACTCAATGGTGAATTTTTCTGTTGAAAATCGTCTTCTTGTGAATCATCTTGACTCACATCAATGATGGAATCTCCTCTTCCATTCTTGTCAGTCTCTTTATCCATCTTCTTCTTCTGATGTGGATGAGTGGTTGGATGCAATGTCCAACATTGGTTAATGAGATGACCCCTCTTCTGACAATGAGTGCAAATCTTTTGCATCCTCTTTTCAAGTTGTCTTTGCTTGTAAAGTTTCCTGAAAGTGGTCAATCTTTTCCAACATTTTGAAACATGATGGTTAAATAAAGCACAATATGTACATGGATTTTTTCTTCCATTTTTACATACAAATTTATCATGCTTAACCTAATCAAAATCAACTGAATGATAAACATAATTATACCTTGAACATTCACCTTTATTGCCTTTTTGAGGAGGTTAATTTGAAGAGTTACAAACTCTCCTTTGAAAACCAACAATAGTGTTCTTTTCCTCACCGTTGTCACAACTCTTTTGTTTCACACATTTGCATTCATATTGAACACAAGCTTTGCGTGCTTGAGGGATTGAACTTTCAACAAAAGTACTTGAACTTTCACCTTTATATCCTTCTTGAGGAGGTAAACTTAAAACAATATTTGTTCTTGGAACTTTTTCCCTTGTCTCTTCAACTTTGGAATTTTCTCCATTTCTTCATTCATATCCAATACCACAATACTTGGGTCTCTCTTCAACAACAATAGGCTCAACAATGCCTTCTGCATGCTTGCCTAACCCTTTACCTTCATAGCCCATTTTTAACAATAACTTGGACCCTATTCCTCTTGTGTAATTTTCAAAAACACCAAAAAATTCATCTTGAGAGGAATTTGAAGATAAACTAACATTACATACCTTATGTTCATGCATGTACTTGGTAAGGGTTTCCTTTCCCTCATGGAGTTGATTCTCCATCTCATGCAACTTTTCAAGAAGCTGGTCTTTCTCCTCCTTTATGACCATCAACTGCTCTTCAAGGGAAATACTCTCCTTTCTATCTTCCCACATCTCTTTCATCACATATCTCATGGTTAGCAACTCCTTCAACATCTCTTTGTCAAAGAACTTAGATAATGAAGATGTATGAGAACTATCAATGTTTGAAGCTTCCTCCATCCTTGCAAGATATCAAACTTCAACACAAAACTTGCACAATAATACCAACAACTAAATCTCTAGCTATCAATGGAAATCAAATGAGCAAAACAAATTAAGCTCTGATACCACCTAATCTGAAAATAGTGGGCTGATTTGTTATGCTATGCAAGTACCCTCTACTTCATTAAAATAAAACTTTACAGGATCTTGCTCCATGTGTTAAAATATGCAAGATAAATTACGTGCCAAGTTTATTCATCTTCTTTTAAATATTCATGTGTGAGGAAATGTTCTTTTAAATGGTTAAATATGTGCTTCAAATAAATACACAACAACATAACTTGCAACAAATAAACCATCAAACTAACAACAATAACAAGATGATAAAGGAGTTCACCCCTCTCCGGGCTACATCTCCTTGAGTCTCCTTCAATGGACTTGGCTCTCTGGGATTAATTTGTCAAAGATTTTTTTAGAAGTTGTTTCTCAACTCCAATGGATTAACTAACTATACCATTGGGTTCAGAATACATAAAACCCCCAAAAATTACTAATAAAACTCTGAAAACGGATCATGGCTCATTCGGCTATGACCTCTTTTACGTGTGGCCTTAAGCTTCCATGGGATTCTTTGTGTAAAAAACACCTGTTAAAGTCCTCAAATGGATCTAAAGCCTATCCCAAAGTGTTCAGAGAATAACAATTAGCCAAAAATGATTATTCAATGACAGAAAACAGACATGGGCTCATCTGAGTATGACCTCAATCAATGAGGGCTTCAAGCTCCCTAGAGTTCTATGAAACTTCAATGGTGAAAAACCTGCAAAATAAGTCTTCAAATGGCTTTGAAAACAGTGCCAATGGATTCAAAATGTCCAAAAACCGCTATCTGGGCTTTTTTGGCACCTCATTTGGCCAAAAAATGAAGAAGATAGACCTCCTGCCATTTTCTTCCTTCAAGCTTATTGTCTCTGGTTCACCAAAACGCACCTATGTGTGACCAACCTAGCTCACGCGCTCTAAATCGTGCTAAAACCTAGCACACGTGCATAACCACAAAAATGGTCAAACTGTCGAACGGTTAGGGCGCGCCCAGCCCCTAACCGCCAAAGCCATGGGCATATGGGTAAGCACCCGAAACCATGGGCTAACCGAAAAACACCAAATTATCGCGCGCAAATATTAAGGTCATATGGTAATACACATAAAACCAGGGGCTTTGAATTTGTTTAAAATGCACGCGCAAACGACACGGTCATGTGGTATAAAGTGTGCAACCGGGGGCTGGGGCTAAGCCTAGCCTGGACCCCCGCACCAACCATTAATCAAATCAAATTTAAATATAAATCAAACCACATATGTAACAAGGAACAATGTATGGAGCGTCGGTAGGGCATCTATTGCCAAAACATTACATGCATGTAGAGGTCGCGGGGTCAAGTATGGTGGACTCCATAAAAGTTTTGTACAACCAACCAATAACAGGGTGCCACCTGGCAGCCCATGACTAGGCCATGTGGCACCAAACCACTTGACCATAAGATGCCATGTGTCACAAATTGATTCGCCCAAACTGCCAATTCAGCACACACCATGTGTCATACGTCTCTACCTATTCATCTCTACCACATCATTGTACAGACATGCCATGTCAGCATTTGTACAGACTGTACGAACTATACAGTCAAGGTTCCCTTTTTTTGCATGTTTGAGGATTTGAACAGGATGAGATATCTCTCTCATCCAACGTCCGTTTGAACCCAAACGAGTTGTGTTGGGTTCGTGACGATGAGGGATACACACCTGTTCGTTTTGAGACAATTCCGAGAACTTGGATTTTTGAGCTAAATTTTGACCCCTGGTCCAGATTTTGATCACTAGGCTAGTTCCAGCTAGAACCCAGACATGAGCAGTAGATAGCTGCAAAGAATGATCTAAGATATATTCTTGGAACACTAAAATATGGTTTAAGATATAATGCATCCAATGATATACAACTTCATGGATTCAAAGATTCAAATTGGGCAGGAAGTGCAGAAGGCAGAAGGAGTACTTAGGGATGTGTTTCATCTTGGGATCTGTTATGATATATTGGGGCAGTAGGAAACAAAAGTTTGTCACACTCAGCACAACATAAGCAGAATATATCGCAGCATGTGAGGCATGTACAAAAGCAGTATGGCTGAGAAAGATGATTTCTGGATTATTTGATCAGGTTCCATATTCGACCATAATATATTGTGACAATCAGAGTTGTATAAGGCTATCAAAACACCCAATGTTTCATGAATGGTTGAAACACATTGAGATCAAATACTACTTTATCTGAGATAAAGTCTAGGAAGGAGAAGTGAAGCTCCAATATATCCCCACAGATGAGAAGACAACATATATCTTGACAAATCCTCTGTTGAGAATAAAGTTTGCATACTTACGAGACAAATTAGGGATTGTGGAAATAACTTCCTTGGTCGAAAGGGAAGAAATGACTCTCTAGGTTGGGAGGGAGCACTGGCATATCAGTGATTTATGGACAATCATTTTTCCTCTTTGAAAAATGGTCCAAGATGGGAAGTTCCTTTCCAGTTCAGAAAGTGGTTTGAGATTTCTAATGGATAGACATTTTCCAGTTCGGAAAATGGTCCAGATCAAACGATCATTTTCATAATGAAAATGGTTCAATGGATTGTTGATGTACCAGAAAGAGATTCCCCTTGTGGTCATTGTCGGGGAATTGTATAGGACGATCTTTCTTCTTGACAGTCACTCTCAGTAGTGGTCAAGAATATTGGTCTGCCTCGTCGGACAATCAATCTTTTAAAGCTCAGAGTTGTGAGCAGTTTTGAGGAATGGTCTATTTTAGAGGTTGGTGCAGGACAATCATTTCCTTAGGAAATGGTCCGTTTCATTCTCTCCATTTTTCACATTGTTTAGTGCCGGAGGAATAGCCCAAATAGGTGAATGGTCTAGGTTCAACAATCAGGGACATGCATTCCCTAGGGAAGACTCGTTCTCTCTAGGTTGCACTTTGTTTAGTGCTAGAGGAATGGCCCAAATAGGTCAATGGTCCAAGTTCATAAACCGGGACAATTATTCTTCTATGCTTGAGAAGAATAGTCGAGATAGCCCATCGTTGATGTTTTACACTTTGAGGGCAGATGCTCTTCTAGATATCACGAATGTGTGTGGAAGAGTGGCCCAGATGACTCATCTATATCATGATATTGTTTTTGTGTAGGATGATATTAGATGATATGATTTTTATGGAGACTGTATGTCTCTAGACAGTAGAGGTATGATATTGTGGTGGATATGTTCCACTGGTTGTGACTATGTGTCATAAATTGAGTATTTGTGTACTACTATGGATAGACACAATTTTGTTCTATCATATGACATTGTATTAGTTGTCAAGGAGATTATCTAGTTGGATAATGATGACGGTGCTCATGATTTGATTAGCCTATGTGGCTATAATGAAGCTACCAAATGAATGGTCTGTTTATGCTCAAGACCATTATCTGTTATACCTCCCTAACTAGGAGGGAGTGTTAATATTATGGTAGTTGCCAGAGGTATTAACCTCCATTTGTGACCTTTGATACGATTAGAATATTCTGGAAGAAAGAAAAGATTTGGATATAACCCTAGAAGAGAAGTTGGCTAAAGGAAATATTATATACCAAGTAATTAGCACCTAGAATGACAAGTCATCCCAGGCAGTCTGGCAGAGGTAGTATAAATATAGGAGGCGAGTCTTCATTTTAGCCAGAATTCTTAGAACTACAGAAGTACACTTGTGCACACTATAGAAGGACAGTTTGTGTGCAAGTCTCAGGAGCAGCTGCTTCCGCTAGTTCTGTAATCTACATTTTTAGTTTTCTGGGTTGGACTATCTGATCAGTTTTGGTTATCCTTGCTTGGTGCACTAGCCTTGTTTGGCTATTGGTTTGTTGCCAGAAATTCTTCTCTCTGTCAAGGTCAAGGTGCTCAGGGGTGTCATTAGTGCCTATGGTTGGGTAACAATATTGTTATATTGTCTATGGCTAAACAAGCACATCCAATATTCTAAAAATTAATGCCAGATCTAAATGGATCCAAACCTTTAACAATAAATCTATATTGGGGGTTAAACAACAAGAGCATCTTATATACCCATTTAAGCATTATTTTATTATTTTTTATCATTATTTTAATGGGTTATGTTACATGAACACCTCCCCCATATTGGGTTGTAGGGCACCTCTAGGTGGAAAAATATTAAAACTTCTAACGTTTCTAGTGGACACTCCACCCAATTCCACCACTTTGTTAGTTAGTATAATTGTTCTACATGTTTTATCATTTTAGACAACCATCACAATAAGTGAAATCTGCAACTTCAACAATTTATGGTTAGTTTTCAAACAAAGTTGACAAAAAAAATATCAAAATTGATAAAAACCTAAAACATTTAAACTTTGTTTTAAACTATAGTTAGACCTCAAAAATACATGTGTTGTTGTCATTGTTACACCATTAAATCATAAAATTGTGTTCATACAATAAATACTATTAAAATGTTTAAAATGTCGATTTGTAATCAATCAATCTAAAGACTTTATCATTAAATCACAAACTTATATTTGTACAACAAATAATCCAAAAGACTTGGATTTGTGATCAATAGGCCTAGAGATGCTTTATATGATTTGTACGACCAACCCTTGGTATGATAAAGAATGTAAAATTTCTATGAAATTCATAATGAATGCTTCTAATGAGTCCTTAAAACTCGATAAGATCAATACGTACAAATCCCTAATTAAAAGGAAAAATAGTTACTATATCAATAAAAGGAAAGAACATCTTTCACAACTATCTAAGTTGGATCCTGAGAAGTTCTAGAGGAAAATGCTAATCCAAAATACGAAAGAAAATAATATTATTCTCTTAAGGGACTCAAATTCCTACCCTAAAAGTATTTACGAATTCCCTAATGCTATGGAAACCATTCCTATTGTCCCTAAAGAGGATGAAGTTTTTTCTTTGAATGACATAGATTTCTAGATTAAGCAGCTTGCAAATGGGAAAGCTAAGGATATTGGAGGCTACCAAGCTTAAATTTTTTAAATCAGAAGGCCTATCCTCATCCCTCACATAGAAAATCTATGTAATTTAGAAGTTAAGAAGGGATTCCCTAAACCTTGGATGCAAAGCCTCATAGTTCCCATTTTAAAAAATGGGGATATAAACATTCCCTCTAATTATAGGAATATTATTATTAGCCCAATTTTAGCCAAGCTTTATGGAATTTTTTTGGAAAAGAATATTATCCTTTGGATAGGAATTGAACGTAAAAGAGCTAAAGGTCAGGTTGGGTTTAGGATATATCATTCAACCGTGGACCATATTTTTACCTTTGGGATCATTGGAAAGGAGTTCCGCAGTACTAAAACCAATTTTGTTTTTGACTTTATAAAATATTTTGACATGATTCCCACAAAAAACCTTTGGAATAGTTTGGAAGAGATAAAAGTTCGTTTCAAGTTGAGGGTTTTTGCAATAATGTTGTATGAGAACATTATTGCCAAGTTTAAGAACATGAGGGATGGTCGAAAGAGATTAATTGTAATATTGGAGTCAAGAAATGTTGTCCCTTGTCCCCTACCCTTTTTGGCATTTACATTAACGGGTTAGAAGATTGCTTGGAAGAAGCAGGTTGTGTCATCCCTACTCTCACTGGTATAGTCATCAATCTTCTTATTTATTCATATTCTATTGTTCTTATGGCGAGGAGTCCCCATGATCTTGAAAACCAACTAAGAATCCTCAAGGAATTTTTCTCTAATATGCTTATGACTATTAATACTAAGAAGACTAAGGTCATGATCATTAAATCCAATAAGACCACTTATGATACCTTTGTATATGACAACAACAAGTTGGAGGAAATGAATTCATACAAATATCTTGGAATCGATATTCACCACATGCTCAACTATAATTATAGCATTGAGAAAATGATTATTGGGGGATGGAAATCTTATTATGGGCTTGAAAACAATTGTAAGTCAATCAATCCTTAGATATGGGATAAGAAGAGAATCCTCTTTCAAACTTTTGTTATGCCTGTTATTATTTATGGATGTGAAGTTTGGGGATGTAGTATCTCTTGTGAATCCTAGAGAAAGATAGAGAAAATAAAAAAATAATTTTATAACCTATAATCTCAAAATTAAAGTAAATACACCCTATCCCATCCTCTTCTTAGAGGCAAGCCTTTCCCCCATTGAGAGCCCAACTATGACTAGATACCTAATGTATAAAAACAACTTAAACAACATGGAAGACAAGGGGCTTCCTAAAATTTCTTCAAATTTTAGTCATAACCACCATCGACTGAAGCGAGGATGGCATAAAGATTCCCAGTCTTGGCTAAGCTATTGTGGAACCATGGAATATGTCATTTTGGAGAATAAGGATACTATTACAAGTATCATCAAATAAAAATTTAAGGAGAAAATGTGGTGTGATAAAGAGTTAGAGGAAAAATAAATTTAAAGTATTATAAGGATGTAAGCAACCATAATCTAGAAGATCAAAATTATCTCTCTATTTTTACAAGTGTAAAAAAACAAATAAGCATCATTAAGATAAGAAAAAATTCTCATGAGCTCCATAGTCAAATTGGGTGTTGGTCAGTTCCTAAAATGCCATGGGATGAAAGAGTGTGACACTAAGAAAGTTGAATATGAAAATCACTTTCTCTTATATTGTCCATCCTATACCTAGTTTAGGTCTCAATTTCAAAATATTTGTCACACTACCAACCTTCCTAACCTTTAAACTCAACGAAACTATGGTGATCTTGGAAAACTTTTGTTAATTCTTTTCGACCACAAAAACAAAATTCTAAAAAATTGCAAGTAATCTCTTACCCTCTTAAGGTTCGATGGACGCTAATCACCACCACCATCACCACCACCACCACCACCACCACCACCACCATCACCATCATCATCATCATCATCATTATCATCATCATATTTTTCATTTTAATATTATAATGTTGTTCAAATACATAATTACAATGAATAAAAAAATGAAAATAGTTATATTAGTTACGAGAGGAATAGTAAGAGTAACATAATAATATTAATATTTAAATTTTATATTTGTTATTGTTAATATTTTAAACTAAAAAGTCCTCGAGGTGAAGGATAGTCGGTGACTGAGTGTTTTGTTAAGCCACTCTGTGTTGTTAAAGTCAACGGTTCGAAACCTGCGGGGACAAAAAATCCAACCATGTTAAGGGTTGGTGTGGCTCAGGCCGGGTGTGATCCCCGGGTGATTTTGACGGTGTGGCTCAGGCCGGGTGTGATCCCCGGGTGATTTTGACGGCTTAGATGCCCGTGAGTTGCAATTTCTCAAGCCACAGGTTAATCGCATAGCCAACAAATCCCGCACAAATTAACAAACAAAAAAAATATTTTAAACTAAAAAGAATGAAAAACTAATCACTCTATTTTATTTAAAAAATAAATAATAAAATTTATATAATATTAGTTTGTAATTTTAAATTTAAAAAATTAAATAATAAATTAAAAAAAATTTAACTAAATAATATAATTTATATAATTTTAGTTTATAATTTTAAATTTTAAAAATGAAATAATCTTTTTTACAAACAATGGTTAGGAAATTATATATATATATATATATATCTATATATATATATCTATATATATATATATATATATATATATATATATATATATATATATATATACAAATGATAAAGTTTAAAATAGAGTAAAATTAAAAATATTTGTGAATAAGAAGCTTTCACAGGTTCATTCTATCCCTTTAATATCACATATTACATTTTATATCATACAAGCAAATATTCATAAAAATTTAGATTTTTAGTACAACGTTTCTTTACTTAACAATTTATTTTAGTTATTTTAGTTACAGATATTATCGTAACTAAATATTTTCATTTTTATTTTTTCATGTGCACATTTAAATTGAATGATAATTACTATTTTTTTAATAATGATTTTAATAAAAAATATATATAATCATTATCTTAATAAACTAAATTTCAATTTTCTAATTAAATTATTAAATTTAAATATTTAGGTAAAAAAAATTAAATAACTAGTATTTAAAAAAAATTATATAAAATTTTAATAATAATTAATCTAATACTCTAATGATTTTTAAATCAAATTATTAAATTTAAATATTTATATAAAAAAATTGAATAACTATTATTTAAATAATAATAATAAATACATTTTATAAAATTCTAATAATAATTAATATGATACTCTAATGTATAAATTTGATATACATAACATAATAGTAATTGAAATTGTTATGAATTATTATGAGAGATACACTTGCATCGTGATTTCATCACTTTGTTATTAAATTAAAAATTCAATTTTTTTTTCAACTAGAGGAATGGGCAAGCGCTACCGTATTGTACTTACGTGACATGGTTTTCGATTAAGTCTAGGTTTTAACTAGTGACTTGTTTAGCAGTAAGAAGGCCTTAGCAACATGTCCTACAATTGAAAATTCATTAAAAACACATTTTCAATCATGAATCTTGAAATTGTTCATTTTCAATCATGAATCTTGAAATTGCATTGATTTGTTATTAAATTACAAAATCATTGTAAATTTTGTTTAGAAACATGCATTATGTGATTCTATCACTTTGTCATTAACATACAAACTCGTGTTCATACAACAAATACCAAAAAAAAGTGGATTTGTATTTAATATACTTCATACCACATTTAAAGTAGGGAGCTATGATATGGAGCAAATTGCTTAAAACTCGTTTTCATACTACAAATACCAAAAACGAAAAACGAAACGTGGATGTGTGTTTAATATACTTCATAGAAGTAGGGAGCTATGATATGGAGCAAATTGCGTGAAATAAATTTAAAGGCATATCATATTGCTTAACATAAATTTAAAGGATTCCTTACTTTGTCATTAAATCTTAAATTAGTTTTCAAAAAATAAATATTAGTCAAAAATTGGATGTAAGATTAGACATGAATTTAATTTTAAACTTAAAATTACTAAAAAAGAATGTAAGATTAAACATGGATTTAATTAATGGACCTAATAACATCATAAATGCTTAAATCTTATTTTTTCTGAACTCCACATTATTGTGACAAATTGAATGTCAAAACTTTCTACTCATTGAACAATTAAACATGGATTTGTAATTAATAGACCTAATGAAATGGTATACACTTATTTGTGAATAGTATACATTGTTGTGATAAATTGAATGTCAAAACTTTCTACTTATTAAAAGTTTCAACTTTTTTTAATAATGATTTTGGAGAGGAAATAATTATCTCAAATATAAAAAAAATTAATCAATTAGAAATTTAAAAATTGAAAATGCCTTACAATAATTAAACATTTTGTAATGATCATTTTGAAGAGGATGTAAATTACTAAATCATAAATTTAAAAATTGAATAACAAATTTTATAGACATTGATTTGGAAATTAAATATCAAATTTAAATAAAATATTTGTGCCTAAAATCTAAAGAATACTTACTTTTATAATTAAATGAGATAAAAAAATCGAAATAAAAATGTTTATGCACTGAATTCAAATAATAAAAATGAAAAATATAGCTATCTATTATCATGTATGGACTTTGTCAAGAAAGAGATTTGCATGCATTGATTCTAACATTGACTTTAATATCTATTATTGAGACTAGGCTTGTGAATGATGAGGACTATCAATAAGTATCATGGAGGATAGCAATTAACACGGAGGATAGCAATTAATGTTGTATATATTAGATATATATTGTAGTGAATAATATTTATAAATAATTTGTGGTAAAAAATAATATATTTCCATCATTTTATGACAAAAGTACCTAATATCGAAATAATTAATGCTGTATACATTGGGATATATATACCATTGAATATAAAGTAACTTAAATCCAAAATTATATATCCCATATATAACATTAATTAATATGCTAAGAAATAATTATTATCTGCTATTGTCACTAATTAATGTTTATACAACAATTACTAATAAAAACTTTGATTTGTGATAAATAAACAAATATGTATATATTTGAATTTGTGTTTATTGGACTCCACATATGCCTGGATTCGGATTTATACTCAATGGACTTAGAGATATCCATACATTGGTTTCCCACTATCCAATGTATCAATTTATGTGTTCATACAATAAATACTTTAAGATGTGGATTTATGATTAAACGCATTTTAAAAGATGTGGATTTGTGATTAAAAGTATTTTAGATGTATAAATGAGGATTTCATCATTAATTTTAAGTAAATTTTGGTTAATATATTAAAAAATAAAAATAAGATATAATTTTAATTTTTATAAATTAAAAAATATTAATTAAATAAATTTTTTAAACTAAAGTATTTATATAATAATTTTTTATTTATTTAGAAATTATGTTAAATCTTGTGAAGCATAAAAATTACAATTGTCAATTTAGTATGGATGGATGTGACAACATTGTCTTGGTGGGAAACTAATGTTGCCAAATGGTTGAAAATTCAAAGTGTTCATGCAAAACTTGCAGAGCGGTAAAAGATGGTGATCTACAGTGTCACACAGGGCATATATTCTGAATTCTAGACCAAGACAGACCAAGCCCAAAGGGATGGTCATTTGCTAATACCAAAATTCCTAAAACTAGGTGGTTGGTCATGGCAAAAAACTTATGAAGTATATTAACTAAAAACATAGGAAAGGGAAACATGAACCAGGAGGAATTAACTAATGTCGGGGTGGAGCCTTTTCCTCAAGAAATCCTAACGCACATGCATGGTGTCTCTATCGAGCTTGTCTATGTCTGAGATAGCCTACCTGAGGTCCTACAGGAAATTCATCAGGAGGTCCACACGACGCCATCACTCTATTTCCTTGTTCTGCATCTCGTTAATTGCGGTCTTGATGTTCTCAATTCCAGGCTAAGTTCATCCAGGGACTCCTCGAGAGCGTCTCTTTCTATGCAGTGGGAGAAAGATGAGGAGAGCAGAGGGGCAAGTGGAGAGTCAGATTCAGAGGTGGGGAAGTCAAAGGAAGGAGCATAAGGAAAGGGGGCGGTGGAGGTGACAGGGGGTGGTGATGGAGGAGGGGGAGGTGGAGGGTGGCGATGGGGGGACAGAGGAGGTGGAGCGAAGCCGAGGGAGTTTCTGAGGCTATTGAACCATTCGAATCGACAGGAAAAGGTATTCGACAGGGAGGAAAGGTCCGGGGTGTTGTCTCGAGTCGGCTGAGAATGAATGGGAGAAACAATAAGAGTTAGGGTGGAGGCAAACTTGGTTTCTAGAGGAGAGCCACGCCCTCGCGTTGCCCTTCCTCTAGCTGCATACTAGGCCGCTCCCCTCTTTGACTTTCCCCTAAGACGAGGCATCAAAACAACCACGTGAAACCAGATAGATAACGCATGAGGAGAGTGAGAGTGGTTGCTCGATGAGGGCGAGACCAACTGGACACAGTGACACTGCAGAAACTGTGAAGAGATGTTGGAAGCCGAGGGCCAGGAGGACTACAAAAGCTCGAACCAGAGTAGAAGGAAAACACCAAAATCCGGTAGGGGCCGAGATTTTGGAGGCCAAGGGCTCGAATGAGACTTGGCGTTCTATGAATCGGGCCAAAAAACCCCATAGTTGGACTGGTTATGGGACTGTGACTTCACCTAACCCATCCCCATTAAAATTCCCACGAAGCGAGTCATCAAGTAATAACACCAGGCCAACAGCAAGTGAAATCCAAGGAGTGGTGGCTGGGAGTTTAAAATCATGAGGTAATTGTAGAGGGAGGGTACACCTGTGTTGGCTCCAGGTGGCAAGAAACCTGGCCATGTGTTCTCCCTTCTGATTGTCCACATATTGAAATTGTAAACACCCCATCTGAGATTTATATATCAATTTTAAAATAAAATTAAAAATAATATAAATTCATTCATAATATATATATTAACCTCTATTCATACTTGCTAAATCCAAATTTGTCACATAAATTTCCAAATTTGTCACATAAATTAAATTGAGAAAAACAAATTCAAATCTACAACCCTACATCTCAATTATAACATGAACATTCATTCTCATACATTATTGGGATCTGGAATGTATATATAACTATACAAATACTCCTTTTTCATTTAAATTGACGGTTTATTATTAATAAATTTAAAAAAATATATCAAATTGTTTTATTTATAAATTTTATAAATTGATTAACCAATTTTATAAATAGAAGTTTTGAAATTCAATTTATAAATTTAAATTCATTATGCATGTGTTAATCTCTATTCATACTAAATAAGTCTACAACCCTACATCTGAATTATAAGATGCACATTCATTCTCATACATTAGTCGGATCAGCATGTATATATGACTAGCCCAGCCACTTAACTTGTCGCTGATGAACGCCGACAATGACAACAAAATTAAAAAAAAAAAAAAAATTTAATTCTTGTAAAACAATCTAGTAATTATAAATTTATTTAAGGATCAATCATAATTATTTAAATTATGACGAATATTTTTTAATAATTATTTTAAAAAGAAAGAAAACATGAAATTCACGAAATTGAACCATAAATAAATTTTGTAAGTAATATAGTAAATTGACTATGATATTCAAAATAACTAACTTATAATTATATTTAAATAAAATGTGGTTGATATAAAGCAAGCATCCAGGGTTAAGGAGTTCCGAATCCAGTTGATGATTCAAAGTGAGCAGATTAACCCTAAGCTGTTGGGGTTGACCCGGTTGTTAAAGATTTAGATCTAGCTTATGCTCGAGCAGATTGAATTCCACCGTCTACCTTTTGGATGATAGCGGCCCTGTTATCCATATCACTTTGACCACTTGTGCCTTTCAGTCTTTGGGATGCAATGGCATAACATTACCTTTACTTCCGGGTTTCCAAACACACTTTACCTACCTATCTATAGATCCTTACCCTACTTATTATTAATAGCTATAAATTTGCAATCATTTTGAAGATTAGATATATTTACAATTCTACCTCATTAAAATTAAATTATTATTTAAATTAAATTTGAATAATCTTTTTATTATTATTTTCTAATTATTATAAAAAAACTTCATAAAACATTTAATTAAATTTGAATAATCTTTTTATTATTATTTTCTAATTATTATAAAAAAACTTCATAAAACATTTAACATATTAAGATTGAAAATTTTACATATATATAATTTGTTTTCTTTCTACAAATATATATGATGATGAGGATTAACGTTCACTAAGACCTAATTGGTTTATAGGACTTTAAGAAAGTAGGTGATTACTTGTGATTATTTAGAATTTTGTTTCAAAAGAATTAAGAGAAGCTTTCCAAGATCACTATACTTTTGTTGAGTTAAGAGGTTAGGAAGGTTTGTAGTGTGATCAATATTTTGAAAATGAGATTTAATATGGATATAGGCTGAACAATTTAAGAAAAAATGATTTTCATCTTCAACCTTCTTATTGTCACAAAGGTGTCACAAAAATTAATATATATTAATCTTTCTCACCATAAATGTATTGTATTACAATTTAAGTGAATTAAAATTAAATTAACCCTAAAACTAATCCTAATAACCTTAATACCAAGATCTCGTTTAATGGAAACAATAAACAGTGATTTAATTCAAACAATAAACACTTGTTTAATGTGGGGTTGTGAGAGATGTAATATAACACCACACGGATCAGTTCAGTTACATTTACTGTGCTTCCATTTAAAATATTAAATGGAAAGTAGAATCAATGAGATTAATCTAGGTTACAAATATGTGAAAAAAATTGGTACGAAGGATCTGATCATGAAATGTGGAAATGTTTTAAAATCCAAGCCACTTGAATTTTGCTATATATAGTAAATAAATAATAATAATAATAATAATTGTAAAGATCTTAATTAGGGAGACACTTTAAATATACTAATTAATATTGTATCAATACAATTACATTTAATGTGCATTTAATGAAAATTATAATGAGACTGATACGTATATGAAGACATTTGTTACGAACAATCTAATCATAAAGCGATGAAGCCGCCATGGATCAGCTCCACTAGCAGTGGGACAAAGTCGCTTACCCTCCCAATACTATTCAGCCCGTGATGATGGTCCTTATTTAGGAGGAGATGTTAAGCATTTCGTTTCTATAATTAGGTGAGAAATTGCAAATGGCATCCAACAATAAAGGTTTGAAAGATATATTTACTAGCAACAATCACATTAAGTAAAAAGTGGTTGATATACGTCGATCGACGCCATTTTCCACTTTTCTTAATTAATGACGTCGATCGACATATATCAACCACTTTTTACTTAATGTCGTTGTTGCTAGTTGACAGCAGACATGCATGGCCACAACCATAAACACATTTATACATTTTAAATGTAATAATTAATTATTATTTTGTAATTAGTAAAGTATTATTTTAAATAAAATTATTAGTTTTTTAATTAGTATTGTTATTAATTAAATAATTAATTAAAAATAATAATAATAAATATATATAATAATTTTATTAATAAATTATTAAAAAAAATTAAATAATTATCAATTAATAATTATTTATTTATAATTATTAAATAATAACAAATTATTGTTTATTATTTAATTAATAAAAATTAGAAATTAATATTTATTAATTAAATGATTAATTATCAATTGATTATCAATAATAAAATAAATATTAAATAACAATTATTTATAAAATAGAAAATAATATAGCATAAATAAAATAAGTTAAACAAAATAAATACATTATTAAATTAATATATTAATAATCAAAAAATAAATTTATAGATTATAAATAAATTTAGCAAAAATAAAATAATAAATAATAAAGATATTAATAAAGTTAATAATTATAATAAAGCATTACATGCATCTATTATAATAAAATAAAGCTTTTCCCGGATGGGGTGACACGCGGGCAACCAAGGGTACGTGGGCCTCCACCGGGACGCCCCTTAATGGCATCAGCCAGCGAGCGGCCCTCAGTTATAAATGCGTAGGGGCTCACACTACCCCACTCTCAATGATGAGCCCTCTCATGCGAGAGAACTGTACCAGGAGGCAGCGCATTCAAAGCTTAGCCTTAATGGTTACGATTATGATAACTCGATGCATTATCAACCTGGGGATTTGGATGGAGATACAGTGTTTCATTGCAGTGCTTATCTCACCTGTGCAGAAGGCCATAGCTCGACGAATTTCAGAGAGAAGCGAGGCCTATCCCAACGCATTCATCATGCCACGGCTCAGAGGAAAGCCGCGACGAGGATCTTCCTGGCACAGAGCCGAGTCCCGACGCCAACACCACAAAAAATTTGAGCGTGCTCTCGTCTTAGCTTCCGCCCGATGCAAGGAACAACAATGGCCGCCTCCCATGGCCATTGTCGAGGAGATTAGCCTAGAAGAGGCAATGCAGAGTCGACCGACCTGGGCACCAGAACAGGAATGCAAGCACACGCCAGGGAACGCATCACGGAACCTCCTCACCGAGAGCTTGGAGGACCTCTACCCTCCCTGCATCGTGGAGGAGGAAATTCCTCCTGACAGCACCACGGGGCCGGCGAAGCATGGGTATAGCGTAGCAGTGGACAACATCGCAGGCAAGGAGACTCCACCGACAACAAGCAACACAACACAGGACCCCGAAGCAAGTGCACCCGAGGGTGGTGCAGGGTTGGAACAACCAACCTCCTCCAAAGTTTCGCACCTTCCTCTCATATTTGAACTTAGGAGCCTCATGGATGATCAAGTATTCCTCCTGGCCAGAATGGACCAGAGGCTAGACATGCTATTCGCGGCGCATTCCAAGAACCTCCCACCTCGACAGTGTCCGACATGCGCGCAACTGTATTCGCTACCAGCAGGATGGCAACCAAAGCGGCATGAGGGGAGGCGCACGGGCAACTAGCTCCATGGCAGCTCTGGTCAGAAGATTCTCTGTTGTTTCTAGTTCAGATAACTGTTTTGTTTTTTGACTTCTAGCTATGGTACATTCTCTGAAACTATTTAGAATAATTGCCCTGGTTTCCTTCGGGCAGGGACGTCGCATGTTTGTTTTAGATAGAACAAATACACCTGGCATAGGGGAGTCAGCTGTCCCGGTTTCCTGTTCAGACAAGACAGCTGGCACCACCAACCATAATTGTAAGCTTGTTTTGATAATATAACAAGATCCAACTTTTTTTATTAAAAAAATAAAATAAAATAAAGCATTATAATGTATTTATTATAATAAACCATTACATGTATTTACAATAATAATAAAATTTGAATAAAGTAAAAACACATTTATAATACATTAATGTATTATATTATTATATTAAAGTATTGATCTACAATAAAACATTATTTATATATTAATTAAATACATTAATGTATTATATTATTATATTAAGATATCACTACAATATTTTTTTATATATATTGATAAAGTATTAAAATATTAATAAAGTAATAAAATATTAACAATGTATTAAAATATTAATAAGATAATGCATTAATAAACTAAAATAATA
>JZKD02S2164731.1:119819-130856 GCA_000966675.3 Picea glauca
CAACGTTATATATTTAGTTCAATATCTTGATTAAATGCCCTAAAATTTGAAAAGGAAAACCATTTAATACTTTCTATAAAAATTAAACCACTCACATTATTCATTGTTCTTAAGCAGTAAAGTATTTAAGAGAATGAATTTGCCTTTATATTTAAATGTCTTGACTATTACATGATAGTCAATTTAAATATGAAAGCAGTTATATTCTCTCCTAAATAAAACTATTTATCGATAATTACGCCGAAAGGCGTATACCTATTGACAATGGGCAGATTTAATAGGGGTTTAGTGCTTAATAAGTTTTTTATGAACAAGATTAAATATGGCTGGGATATTCTTAGTAGTCACACAAAATAAATGGCTGTGATTTCAATCATTAACTTCCTAGCTATTAAAAAGACATTCGTTTATGTGTTTACTTTTTTACATTTACCTAATCATATTTAAAAATTACTTTGATAGCTAACTGATTGCCACCTAAGTGATTAACAGAAATTAAAATATTAACACCAGATAAATGAAGCTCAACCGTTTATTTATTAATCAATAATAAAATTTAATATATTCTTTTAAGGATTCTTTTCATCTTATCAACCTTTCGGCGTTGATCAACCACAATTATGTGGTTGTGCTAGTAAATAAAGAATCATAAATTTGTTGATGTCGTCTCCACCCCACTGACGAACATGTCGTGCACAAATACAAATACAGTTAATGAAAAAGATTAATTAATTTAATCTTAAGAATGGGGATCGGTAAAAAATAGCAGCAGCCGCAGAGGCATACAAGAACAAGATGATGCGTACTCGCTCTTTTGTTGATGTGCACTCACAATCATTTCATATTCTCCATGGAAATCGTGACCAACACTTCAAATGCGCGTGGAGGGGAGGCTGGAGGTTGAAACGCTTCACCTCACATCCACAACAATAATTTAGTAAATCATGGGAAGCTTAACAGATTATCTCTTAATCACTGAACGTGGCAATTTGGTGGTGAGCAAGTAATTTTTTAATCTTATTTAGTAAATGTGAAAAAGTAAACACATAAACGTACCTCTTTATAAATGAGTGGAAGTTAATTTTTCAAAATCTCATCCATTGATTAGGGATGACGACGAAGAATATGCCAGCATCTTCAATTGCCAACCCTAAGATTGAAATTTATGATTAAAAGGTTGATTAATCCACCGATTCCAATAGGGGAGACGCCTATCGGCGTAATTACTAGCATAGCTGATTCACGGCTAGAGAACACCGAAAGGTAAAGTGTGCATTGAATAATACAAGGTTATTGCGTACTGGTAAATAATGTGTTGAGCGTTTGGATCCACATCCTACGAAGATTAACGTGAAGTGCACTCAAGTTTACAGGTGGTAAATAACGTGCTATCAATTTTACAAGTAGTAAATAAGGTAAAGTGTTTCACATACTCCATTCCTAATCACATTCTCCATTGCTAATTACATAAACATGGCAATCAATTGTACAAGATAGTAAATTTTTAATGATTAAATAAATGTGAAAAAGTAAACACAGAAACGTACGCCTTATAAAAGTAAAGAAGTTAATATTTCAAATCTGAACCATTCATTTAGTTTGACGACTAAGAATATTCTATCTACATTTGATCCTGTCCATAAAAACCACATTAAAAATTAAAAACATATTAAATGTGCCCATTACCAATAGGCATTCACCTTTGAGCTTAATTATTATTAATAAAAAAAATTACAAAAATTAATTATCATATTTTATAATTTTAAAAATCAAATAATAAAATTTCTATTAAAGAATTTAGAATTTTAAATTATAAATATTGAAAATGAAATAATAAATTTTATAGACATTGATTATTAAATTAAATATTAAAATAAAATAGAATAAAATATATATTCATATGATAAAATTTTGAAAATAATTAAAATTCAAAATTGTTATCAATTAGAAGCTTTCATGTTCATTTCATCACTTTATTATTGCATTATACATTTGTATTCAAACAAACAAATATTCATAAAAATTTAGATTTCTCATACAAAAGTTTCCTTAACGTTTTTTAAATTTTTGGTGGTATAACCAATTAAAGGTTTGCATATTTAAATTGAATAATATTTTTTTAATAATGATTTTACTAAAAATATATATAACATAAAACATATAAATCAAAAATTTATAGCTAAATGATCAAATTAAATTATTAAATTTAAATATTTATATAAGATAAGAAATTCAAACAAATGAAACAAAATTAAAAACAAATATATTTATATAAAAATTAATGTAAAAATTATATATATATATATAGTAAGTGAGTGTAAGTAGTTGTATTACTATAAAAAGATTATGATTAAAAAAAGGGGGCATTCTGGTTTAGACCAAGGATTCCCGAGTTTCACTTGCCGATATATACACATGGTGGGACTGGTCTGCCACCAAGGGAAGCTAGGTCAATGCTACGATAACCAGTTTGAAGAAAGATAAGCAACATAGACATAAAAAGCATAAGTTGAGACAATCCACTCGACCCGAGTGGGTAGTGGACGAATTGACCTAACTATGTCTGACATTCCTTCCATTAGACTAACCATTCACTAGTCCAAGACAATTATGTGTTTAATTCCACCATCCATCTGCCTCTTGTTATCATCCTTTTGGGAGATCGTGCGAGTCTTCATGATTTGGGCTGGTGCACCGTGTCCATCGGCTGGCGTCATGTCCATGTGATGGACATAGCGCAGATAGAGGTGGAATTGATCGACGAACTGCTCCATCTTGGATTTCTAGTCCTTCTCGACCTCAACTAACAGTTTGGTAATAGTTTTCAGACTGCTGAGGCGACTCGGGATTTTGTCCAGCATTTTCCTGTGTTCCTTGTTTTCCTCCTATCTGGCTTCTTTCATTTCTGAAATAACTTTGCCTATCATTATCTTATTTAGCCACGCCATCTCCATTGTTTTATGGTAGAGGGTTTCTCTAGGCTACGTTGCCCCCAGATCAATTATCTAGTCCACTTCTTGTGATAGTGCATCCCATGATTTTCCTTTGCATTTTTCTTTTATTTCCTTTTCCCACTGGGTAATGGTCTCTTTTCCTTTCGATGCAACCAGAGTTTTGAAGGTTACCTCTACATCTTTTGTTTCCTTCTCCATTCTTGAAACCCGTCCTGGACTATTCAAAATTTCCTTTCCAAGGGTATTCATTTTCCTATGTGTTCCCTTCATTCGCACCATCCCGCTTGGCTTGTCACAACTCCTTTGCTGGATACTCAACCTGTACCTCACTTCACATGGATTCTTCCTTTCCCTACCTTTGTATCTGTGATAGTCCCTGTAGTTGCACTCCTTCTGATTGTGACTATTCTTGATGTCTCTCTTCTCATTGATTGTCCCCTTCTGCGAGCTCGTCCTTCCAATCATGCTTTTCCCATAGTGGTGAGCACTCTCATCCGTTTTCCCCTTTGCGGCTTGTATGATCATGATGAGCCGACCTTTATCCCTATGTGTAACCCTGCCCCTGATCACTTGAGATCCAAGTGTGCTTATTATCATACCTATACTTTGACATGGTGGATCGAATCTAGACCATGTCACTCCCTCATGCCTTAGATCATTCGTTGCATGCAGTTTGTCATCTATACTTTCCAAAATGCTTTCCCCGCAACTCTTACTGTCGAAAGGGCCTTGTTTTCATACCCCCGCATTTTTTTTATGCTGATCCTACATGGTAATTGGTGGTCAAGTATTAAGCTGTCATATCCAGCCTGGGTCCTACGTGGTTGTCGTAGGCCTTGCGCTGCCCTCCTCGATGTGACCTTCCTTGCTTAAGTTGTCTTCAAATATTTTGTCGCAAGTTGGATGGAATTTGTTATGATTTATCCATTCAGGATGTTGATCCAGGTAGTGTCAAGTTCTAGACCTTCCTTTCCAACCCCCTCGTTGGCTAGCGTGTTCCCCAGGCCATTCACTGACCTGTGGACCCAATGCAACTCCAATGTATTCAGAGTTTTTAGATGCTCCTAGATTTTTTGCAAGGAATGTGCCAAACGCGAGTGTTACTAAACCTTGTCCACTCTAATGCCATTTTGGAGTCTCTTTGTCGTGTTGATGACTAGGTTGGAGTCGCCTTCCATGATAGTGTTTTCATCCTTTCACGACATAGGATTTCAAGGCCAAGCTCAAGGGATCCAAATTCCACTGTGTTGTTGGTTGAGTTTCCCATACTCCTAGGGTACAACCAAATAATGTTACCACCACTGTCTCTGATCACCCCTCTCGTCCCTACCACTCCTAGGTTTCCTTTTTCCACCCTGTCAAAATTCAATTTGAGGAACCCTAATAAAGGGGGGGTCCAGTTGCGGTCGCCTATTTGGAGTTGCGGTTCCTGCCCTACCGGTGTGCTATTGCGCCCATCTTTTAGGTGAAAAAAAATCCAGGATGTAGGAATCCTGGTCTGTGAGTTGCGCTTTTTCCTTCTTGCGGATTTGCACCATTTATTGTATTTATGACATTATTGCATCCTTTGTCTTTTATTTCGGTAAGCTTTCACTCCTGAAGATGCGTCGATTTCTTTATTTCCATATTGCCCATATGATCATCCCCGACGTTCGATTCCAATAGAGGTTCACCATTTCATTTCCGTTGTAACTCTCTCTCCAATTATTGATGGTTGCGTTGATGTTACCTCATATCCTATTGGACTAGCAATAGATGTCTGCCGCCTAATCCCATATCTCTGTTGTGTAACTGCATTCATCGAGGAGGTGATTGGTTTTTTCCTCCTTGGCTTGACAGAGGTGGCACCGAGATGGACCTATATAACCCCTGTTCCTGAGGTTTTGCCAAGTTAGAATTCAGTTGTGAAGAACTAACCATTTGAACACTTTGATTTTTGGCCATTGGGATCTGCCCCAAATCTTTCCCCACTGTTGCATCGGTTATTCTTGGTCCTGGTCTGTGATGTAATACCGTACTTATTTTAAGTTGAATTCCCCACCATTTTCCCCACCCCACCTTAATTGGTCCTCTTCCTCTAAGACTAAAATTTTCGTTTTCCCCAGTTCCTCCTCCACCTCTTTTGTTAGAGTTGCGATCCGGTCTCTATTTTGTGGATTGAGTTTTCCCCAGATCCTTCATCTGTCACTACCATTTCTTTGCTTCCAGTAGTGATGGATTTGTGTTTTTCCTTGTGCTGTCATTTTCTGTTGGAGCTCCTCCTTGTCCATATTTTCCAGTCCGGGTTCCTGTTGCCATGCGTCCTTCGAGAATCTGGTTGTTTTACCATTTCTGACTTCCCAGAAGATGTGTTTATGGATCCATATCTTGTTTCACTGGGCAAGATTTCATATGGTTGATCCCTCCCTTGTGCCCATGAATTGAATTCAGTCTTGTTCGTTGATGTTCGAGGCATACTTGGCCTTCCAAAGGTTTTCCCATGGTATTGATTTGTCCTTAACCCATCTCCACCAGATTTTTTCCCTTACCTGTGGGTCTTGTAACCTGAGGCCTCATTTTCCTTTTTTTCTACAAAACTTCTCCCATGCCCCTAGGGCCCATTTATTTTTATTTTTAGCACCTCACCATAGGAAATTTCTTTGAATGGCTCTTATCTTTTGTAGTATTCCTTTGGGAGCGGGAAACATTGACATCATATATGCCAGAATTGCTTGTAGAACCACTTTGGTAAGTATAAGCCTACTAGCAAGGTTGAGAGTTTTGTAAGTCAAATTTTTTATCCTCTCTTGTATTTTGTTGAGCACTCGTTCCCACATTGCCATTTTGCATGCTCTGTCCATCAGGGGGATTCCCAAATATTTCTTTGGGAGCGTTTTTCATTCAAACCCCAGAATGTTACCCAAGTTTCTTTGAATTGCAGAATTAGTGTTGAAGAAATAGATTAAATGGATTTGGAGTGGTTGATATCCACCCTTGAGGCCTCTCAAAAGTATTCTAAGGTTATTTTATAGGATTTTTCTTCCTTGACTGTGGTTGTGCCATGGAGTAGGGTGTCATCAACAAACTGTTGGTGTGTGGAGGTTGGACAATTTTCAAAAGGTTTGATGCCTTTTATTTCCCATACTGCAGTTGCACCTTTTATGCTTCCACTAAGCCCTTCCATCATCATAATGAATAGGAAGGGGGTAGTAGGTCTCCTTGTCTGATGCCTCTCGAAGGCCAGAATAGTTTTTTTGGGGTTCCATTTATTAGAAGCGGGTAGCTTGTTATTGAGACTAGATTGACGATCCAATTGATCCAGTGTTGTTCGAAGCCAAAGGATTCCATCGTCTTGGTCATATAGTGCCAACTAATTTTGCCACAAGCCTTCACTCGGTCAAGTTGGACTATCATCCCCCCTCTCCTTTAGCTTTTCAACATGTGTATAAGCTCATGGGCATGGACGATGTAGTCCAATATTTTTCTTCCTTCTATGAAACTCGCCTGTTCCTATGAAATCAATGTCGGTAGGAGAGGTTTTAGTCTATTGACTATGACTTTGGATATTATCTTGTAAACTACATTTCATAAAGCTATATGTCTATAGTGATCTCGGGTCCTTGCTTCATTTTCTTTTGGGATTAGAGTGATCATTATGGAATTTAAAACTTTCAATATGGAGGTCGAGCGTCTGGAGTTTTCCAACACCCCATAAACATCATGTTTAACCACTTCCCAATAGGATTTGAAGAATTTCACAGTGAAGCCATCTAGACCTATGGCTTTTCCATTGTGCATCTCCTCGACCACTTGGTCAATTTCCTCCTTTGTGATGGGTTTGCTTAGATTGATATTTTGTTCCTCAGTGACCAGCCTAGGGATGTGCTGAGTTATCCTTTGTTCGACCTCTATTATGTCTTGGTTGGGTTCCTGTGCTATCCCATGGAAGTGATTAACTAGTGTATCTTCTATTTCCTTGTGGTATTCTCTTTCGATCCCATCCTGATCCCTAATTTTCAAGATTTTGTTGTGGGTTCTTCTTGCAATGGTTGTTCTATGAAAAAACTTGGTATTTAGCTCCCCTTCCTTTAGCCACCTGATTTTGAACTTTTGGTGCCATAGAGCTTCTTCCTACTGGAAACTTGCTTCTTGCAATGGTTGTTCTATGAAAAAACTTCTTATTTTCTACCCTTCCTTTAGCCACCTGATTCTAGACTTTTGGCGCCATACATTTCATTTGGATCTCTTCTCTTTTTTGATCCTCTATGTATCCCTCGTCTATGTAGATTTCCTGAAGTATCTTCATTCTGTCCTGATATTTTTTTTTTTGGTTTATGTTTCCAAAGATTTCCTTGTTCTACTCATTGAGTTTATATTTGATGTACTTGAGTTTCTTATAAAGTTTGAACATCCCTGTCCTTTTCTCTGACAGTTCCTCCCACCACCATTGTTTGATGTTCTCCGTGAAGGTGGGATGTTCGATCCAAAATTTATCAAATCTAAAAGGTCTGTTCTTTGGAGTGGTTTGGAAGTTTGTTTCCAATTGAACTGGCCAATGGCCTCAAGCCCCCCATGGAAGGATGTTGCAGTCTAAGGTTAGTCCCTATAGGATGATGGATTCCGACACTAGGAATCAGTCTATCCTTGTAGCTACTTTGTGGTGATTTATTCATTTTTTATTCCAGGTGGACTGGCCATTGTTGGTTCTAATGTCCACCATATCCATTGTATCAATGAAAGCTGAGAATTCCTCCACATCTCTATCCAATCTCTTGGTGCCCCCTTTTTTCTCTACAACTGTCGTAATGATGTTGAAGTCCCCTGCTAGGATCCAGTGGAGGTTGTTGAATCGGGCCTTTAGATTTTCTAGGTATAGAAGCATTCTCCTTTTTTCCTCCAACATCTGGGGACCATACACATTAGTGCATAGAATCACCTATTTGTTACCTATAATTTTCATGTTAATTGAAAGTGTGTGTCTTGTGGCTTCTACTGCTAGTAGGTTCATCGATTGTGGGTTCCACAAGGTGAGAATACCACCGGCCATATGTTGGCCTTCGACGACCAACATCTTGTACTTACTCCATTGTTTTTTGTTGATTGTTTCAATTTTGTCTACAATGAATTTTGTTTCTTGGATGAAACAGAGGTCAGGTTGTTCCTTCCTCAATATATTTTTAAGGATTCTTTGCTTTCATGGGTTGTTTAGGACTCTTATATTCCATGTTCTAATATTCAAGTAAACATGTGGGGAGAGTTTGGAAAGATATTTTTGATCTTACCTGAGTTTATTAGCAGCGCTCCCAGTTCTTGTAGGTCTACACTATTTCATTTCCTGCCTTTCTTTTGCCTCGTCTGCTTGGGTGAAAGTTCTGGTTGTCCCTCGCCTGTTGTGTTGGTGTCTTTGTTTCCTCCTTCTATAGGACTTGCGCTACCTCCCTGTTCCCTCTTATTTCTTGGAATATCTGTGTTCTCATGAGTTTCTTTTTCCCTAGCTTCTCTAGCTTTTGTATTTTACTTTCCTCCTTCTTCCCCTTGGTGGATCTTGTCCCTTCCTTCTGGTCTAGTCCTCACTTCTAGATTGCTTCCTGTTAGGGATTTTATTTGCTTGTTGTTTTCTTTGTTTCTATGATTTGGTTTTACAAACTCGTCCTCATCCTACTGTATTTTGGTGTTTTCCGTTTCTTGTTTTTTATTTAGAGGGAATTCTTTGATTAGGTTTCCATGTTCATGGCATATTTTTCATCTAAACGGGATCTACTCTTAGTCGATGTTTTGTATCCATTCCTTATCCTTGAATTCCAGGCTTATGTCTTCTAGGAGCGCCCCCGAAACATCCATTTCTATGCAAATCCTTGCATAGGATGTATATCTCCTTTTTATGGTTGCTTCTGATGTCTTAACATATTTTCCAAGCTTGTTCCTGATTGGTTCAAAGGTGGATGGAAGCCAATAGTCTAGTGGTAAGGAGTAAATCCTCAACTAGGTTGGGACATTTTTAAAGATTTCTTTCTTTGGGGAGAATTTTTCCTTCCACGACCGCATGTACAATCCTGCTGAGGCATCGAAGCATGCCCCCCACTCAAAGACTTTATCCTTATCCTCCAGGTTCATGACAACTATTATGAAGAATCCTTTCAAGCCTAGGTGGAGTTCCACTTCTCCACTTGGATTCCATTGATATTTTATCAAGTTGCGCAACATTCTTTCTGTGGGCCACAAACCCATGAACTTGCATATTAGTGCATGCGTCTTCATTTGGTCCCAACAGAGTTGCGTTTGTGGGTATTCCAATATAACATTGGGTATCAATGTTGTTTTAGGTTTACATGGGTAGCACCCATCTGCCCCAGTGGGATTCGCTGGTTCATGTGCATCCTTCTAGGCTTCTCTATCTTTTTCCCCCATGCGATCCATTTTTTTGTGGTTTCTCTCCTGATTCTTTTCTGATCCTGATCCCAAGGTTCTTGTCAGTAGTTCTTGGAAACCAAAGCCTTGTGGGCCTTTCCCCCTGTCCACCACTACCTTCTTGTATGAGGGAATTCCACTCCCGCTCCCTTTGGTAACCATTTTGTTCGTTGTTGAGACCATGACTGTGAAACCCTAGCTTGCAGTTTCTCTAGGTTCTCTTCCTAAATTGATTTAATAAAATTGTATTTTCTTTATCTTTCTCCAGGATTCACGATATATATATATATATATATATATTCCTCGAAAAAAAAGTGTAATTTTATTCATCGAGAGAGACAATATTACATTTTGTAGGTGCTAGTTTAGCACATTTGTAAGCATAAAGAAAGTGTGATGGTTTACACCAATAAAGTATTGATATGTTGATATCTGTGTGGATCATGTGCTGGGATACCATTGAATTATTCTTTTTCCGGTACTGTTCAAATCTTGTAGAGTAGCACTGAAGTTACAAAGATAGAAATTTTTAAACTTCCCCAAAAGTAGGTTTGGGAACTATTGATGTTTTTGTGCCAATTTTTTTTTTTCTTGTGAATTAGTAAGCAGTAGAGTGAGTCTGATATTCGATGAAATTTATGTGGTAGTAAGCATGAACTGTATCTTCATCTATTTCTGTAAAGTGCCATTGCCCAAAATTTAAGTTGAGCCCTTCTTTGGACAACGAATTTGCTATTGCATTCGTACTCTTGTAGACATGTTGGATAGAGAAAAGGTCAAAAGTATCCAACAAATTATGAGTCTCCCTCAATATAGGATGAAAAAAAAACTATTGTGGCATTGTTGTGCTTTTTGAGTCCAATTAATTACAGTCATGGAGTCCCCCAAAAATTGTAAAGATCTCAAATCATGTTCTTTTTCTATTTTGAGTAGTAGGAGGAGAGTCATCAATTCTGCATAGTTGTTTGTGCCTTTCCCCAATCTCATTTTTATCTTGATAGAGTGTATGGTTGTAAGGTGAAGGTGTATTCCTCCCCCACAAAGAGTGTTTTGTGAAGCCCCATCGAAGAAATCCTAGGATATGGAGTGATCTATGGTTGGGGGGAGAGGGATTTGAAATCTTGGTGTATCCTTTTCCTAAGGGAAATGCTCTAGTATGGAGATACTTTGTGCTGCAACAATTTTTGTTACCGTGGATTTTTCATGGAATATTTCTCTATTCCTAGCTACCTAGACTCCCCAATTAATTAGTAGAGGCAAGGATTTTATAGATTTGTGGGAGACTTCAAGTAACCAGGATTTCCAGGTGGAGTCCAATGTTTGACCGTTTCAAATGCAACTTTTTTGTAAAGTGAGAGTTGCTTCCCTCCAAAAAATTTTGGTGAAAGGGAAGGTAATAAGAATGTGGTAAATAGTTTTAGAATCCCCTTTGCATAAAGAACACCACCCTGGCCCTTCGATCTCTTGTTTCCCCATTTTATCCCAAGTTGGTACTTTGTTTAATAAAGATGTCCACATGATAGCTTTGATTTTAGAAGGGCTTTTAGTTTCCATAACCCTTTCCACCATCAATGTGGTTCCTCTTGAAGAAGGTCGATGTTGAGGGTTGTGTACCCTAATTTCGGTGTGTAAACACCATGTGGGGTTCGATACATTAACACTGGTATGATCACACCCACGATATATATATATATAT
>JZKD02S2164731.1:131050-165544 GCA_000966675.3 Picea glauca
TAATATGGTACCTTGAAACATATGTGGGTGGGGGAGCATTAATAGAAAAACATTATTAATGTTTTTCTATTAATTCCCCATATTTTTTTATTAATGCTCCCCCCACCCACATATGTATGTGAGTTGGGGAGTATTAATAGAAAAACATTAATATGTATGTGGGTGAAAGACACATTATGTGATTTTATCACTTTAACATTAACCCACAAACTCATTATGTATTCCAACA
Source organism: Picea glauca (assembly GCA_000966675.3). Lineage (NCBI taxonomy): Eukaryota > Viridiplantae > Streptophyta > Pinopsida > Pinales > Pinaceae > Picea > Picea glauca. Next base: position 131,280 of record JZKD02S2164731.1, read on the forward strand.
ACAAATACCCATAAAAAAATAGGAGATGTGATTAATAGACTTCATACACATTTAATGTAGGAAATTGTGATGAAAAATTGGAATTGTGATTAATGTACTTCATACCACATGTAAAATTATAATAGAGAGGAAATTGTTCAACACAAATTTAAAAGATTTCTCACTTTGTCATTGAACCACACGTTAATTTTCAAACAACAAATACTTGTAAAAATATGGATTTATGATTAAACATGAATTTATAATTAATGGAAGTAATGAAATGATAAATCTTATTTTCTCTAAATTCTATTTTATTGTGACAAATTGAATGTATACTAGAATGACTGAAACAATAATAATTTTGGAAAGAAAAATACTTAAATATATGAAACAAATTAATTAATAATAAATTAAAATTGAATAACAAATTTTATAAAATAATTAAATATTTTGTAAAGATGATTTTGGAGAGGAAATGGTCAACTCTAACATAAAATAAAATTACTAATCCATAAATTTAAAGATTGAATAACAAATTTTATAGACATTCATTTGGAAATTAAGCACCAGATTCAACAAATTTTATAAAATAATTAAATATTTTGTAAAAATGATTTTAGAGAGGAAATGGTCAACTCTAACATAAAATAAAATTACTAATCCATAAATTTAAAGATTGAATAACAAATTTTATAGACATTCATTTGGAAATTAAGCACCAGATTCAAATAAAATATTATATGCAAAATCTAAAAAGTAGTTACTTTCAATTTAAATGAAAGACAAAATCCAAACAAAAATGTTTATGGAAGAAATTCAAATAATAAAAATGGAAAATATAACTATCTATTATCCTGTATGGACTTTGCCAGCGAAAAAAAATTGCATGCATTCATTAGATAACATGGTCTTTAATATGGATTATTGAGATTAGACTTGTAAATAAGAGGGATATCAATAAGTATCTTAATATTCTATAGATTGTAGTGCATAATGTTTATTAATAATAATATTCTATATATTGTAGTGCATAATGTTTATTAATAATGAGTGATTAAAATTAAGGTTTTTCCATCTCTTCATCACTTATTAATAATGAGTGATTAAAATTAAGGTTTTTCATCTCTTCATCACTAAACCACTAGTTAGAACAAAAACACCTCATATCAAAATAATTAATACTGTATACATTGAGATATATTAAATTTAAAATAATGTCAAATTCAACCATACATCACTATTTATAACATGAATTACCATATTAAAAATTAATTCTAGAAAGGACAAAAAGTGATTATTAATGTTATGCTAAAAGATAATTAAAAAGTGATTATTAATATTATGCTAAAAGATGATTATTGTTTGCCACTAGTTAGGGTTTATACAATAATTACTAATAAAAACTCGGATTTAAATGGACGTCAAGATATACATAGATTTGGATATGCATTTAATGAACCTCGACATATACATAGATTTGGATTTGTGCTCAATGGACCTCGAGATATCCATACATTGCGCTTAGCACTAACCTTGATATCAATTAAAATGAATAATTGGCCGTAACATGTTGATGTTGATCTTGATCTTCATGTTGTGTTTCAAAATCTATCATGAAACCACAAAATCGGGTTTGTAGAATAAATACTTCAAAATATGTGCAAAGGTTTTTTTTTATTAAATACCGTATATACTTTAAATTTATGAGTAAAGGGATTAAAAGTTTTTTTCCTATGTATAGGATTAAAGGTTTTTTTAATGTGTAAATAAAGATTTCATGATTTTGTTTAAACTACATATTATGGTTGATATAATCAAAATAAAATGAAAATGAAATAAAATTCATTTTTTTTAAATAAAAAAAATATTAATAAACTTTGAGATAAAGTTGCTTTTCACATATTTGAAAATATATTTTAAACTATAATATTAATATTTATTTAGTTAATAAACTTTAAGATAAAAATAAACTTTACAATATTAAATGAATAAATTTTAACGTTAATAATCTTTAATATTAATATATAAAGTTAATAAACTTTAATATTAATATTTAAAGTTCATGAATTTAATTTAAAAATATAATTAGTAAATTATAGTTAAATTTGAAATTAATAATTTTTATTAAATTTTAAAATATTTAAAATAAAATAATTTAAACATTTTAATTATAAATTTTTAATACAAATAAATTCAATTAGATTTAGCTTAAATAAATTATCACTCTAAATTAACTAAAATAACATTATTAGATTCTTATTTACAAACTAAAACAACAATAATTACAAATTATCTTAGTATATTTTCATCCAAACAAACTAAAATAATAATAGATTTTGCTTCAAACAAATTAAAATAACAATATTAAATTCTCATCCACAAACCAAAATAACAATAATTACAAATTAGTTTCATAGAGTCTCATGAAAACAAACTAAAATAACAATAATAGATTCTAGCTCCATTATCACTTTTAAACAACTTTATGTTATGCAACAAGGTTTCATAGCAGATTTGTGATAGGTTAGCAATACATTAATGTATTAAAGTTTGTGATACATTTACAATGTACTTGTTTTAATAAAGTTTAATAAATTAATACATTTCGGTAGTTAATAAAGTTTAATAAATTTAATTCAATGGTTAAAATAGTATAATTCTGAGATAATAGTTAAAATTAAAATTAATGATTTTTACAAAATTTCATAATACTTAAAATAAAAAATTAAATTAATAAAAATTATTATTGATTATAAATAATTAAAAATTAGATATTCAATAAACACTAAAGATAAATATTAATAATAAGTGTAATGTAAGTGACTCCTATGAAAGAATAAATAGACGTATAGAATAACTATTTTTGTTAATATTGATGAAACAATTAATATAATGAATGTGAGTTTTGATGTACCTTCAATCTAATCAAATACGATAAAGTTTTAATATACATATGCTTCAATAATCTATGATGATTTTTTAATTTACATATCATCTTAGGGATGTTTCCTTCCATGCAATAGTTAATTCAAAATTCCTATCTTTTTAACAAAGGAAAAAGTTCACTAGAATTGTTTTCAAAAATCTTTGCCAAGACTTCCTTTTTGCAATGTATCAACATCACCTAAAATCACATTGTGAGAAACATAACCTAATATCATAATGTGATGTGAAGAAGATATCCCAATGTTGTAATGTGATGAACATAACCTAACATCACAATCTGAGGAACATATCCTGACATTGAAATCAAACATAATCTTTCACCAACATCACATTGTGATGGAATCCAACATAGCTCTACATCACAATATGAAAAACATATCATGATGTTGCAATTTGATGACAATATCCGCACGTTGAAATTTGACGTACATGCCCTAATGTCATAATTTGACAAACCTAACAATTGAATGTGACATACAAAACCCTACATTGTAATGTGATGTCCAAAACCCAAAGTCACAATGTCACAAACATAGCTCAATGTCACAATGAAATCAACATAACCTTACATATCATTGTGACGAACATATCCCAACGTTGAAATGTGACAAATATAACCCAACAACATATTGTAAAAAAAAAACACATATTGTAACAAATAAAACCCAACATCACAATGTGATGGACATAATTTGACAAACATACCCCAAAATTGCAACCTTACATTCAATACCCTTCATAGAAATGTGACGTTCATAGCCCAACATCGCAATGTGATGTCGATAACACAACTTCACAATGTGACGTCCATAACGCAATGCCACAATGTGACGAACATTACTCTATGTCAAAACGTGTGAAACATAAGTCAATGCCCATAACCATAACCCGATGTCACAATAATTATATCCACATGTCCAATGAAGGTAAGCCATGGGCATGGTCGACCATAATAAACCCCGCTCAACCATATTCAAACATGGTCATGGTCGACCATAATAAACCCCGCTCAACCATAGTCAAACATGGTCATGGTCAACCATAGACAATCATGGTGAAGGACAACCACAATCAATAATAATATACCTTTCCTTCCCAAAGTCAACCAAGGTCTACCAAAGTTAAACATGGTTGTGGTAAACATAAGAAACGATGGTCATGGCCAATTAATGTGTTAATGTATTAATATTTTCATAATGTATTTATTAATATATTATTACATTACTAATGTATTATTACATTAATAATGTATTATTAATGTATTAATAATTTAATATGTTACATTGTACATTAATGTATTAATACTTTAATTTTTACATTGCATTAATGTAATTATACATTAATACTTTTCTAATCTATTACTAATGTCATTATGCGATAGACATAAATGAACATCACAATCTGACAAACTGTAACATCCCTCTCTTGCGCAAACATGATTGGACTGATTCTTTAAGGACACTTGCATGCAAGTGATCTGGATCATTATATGATTGCTTGTTTCGATTATGGATTATGAGATGTTGTGGATCTCATGATATGTTATTTGGTTATATTTATATCGATGGGTGTTATTGACTGGTTTTTCCTGAGTGTGCAGAACTCTCGATCGATTGAGGATCATGATGGAATCGATGGACCTCCTTGGACTTTGGATCGAGTCAGGGAGTGGACTGTTATGGTTTGAGTGTTTTTTATATTTCATATGTGACATATGACTGGTATATTATGATGTTGATTTTTTATCGCTGACATGTTTCGTTAATGAATGTAGGAATACAATAGCTTTCTAACCAGACTCACATTTGGAGTAAAGGAGTCACACATGACAACTAGAGATATTGAGGGAGAGGTGTGGCAACAACCCTACCACATCCTACTAGCACTCTCTCCGTGGCTCGAACTGTAGGTTAACGATTACCTTGTTTAAGAGATCCATGATATCGTGAGGGGAGACTCTAAATTCCACTCACGATGATTCTAAGGGGAAAACAATAAGGCGAGATCCTTATTCCTTAGAGGCCCTTAGTCTCCCATAATCTCACCTAACAGAGCATTGGCTCCAGGGGTTTGATGTCTACAAAATTCAGTCAAAAGACGAGTGGCACCCTTGGAGCATGTAGTGCATATTAAAGGGCATGTTGCGTAAATGAAATTTGAATACATGCGAGTGACACCCTTGGAGCACGCAGTGCGAATTGAAGGGAACATCACGATTTTAACACTAGTGAGTTAATGAACCTAATACCTAGAAAACTATGTCTCATTAGGACTTGGTCAACCTTAAAATGAATGATTGCATGAGTAAAGATTAATAATTATAAAATTTCCCTTAAAAACAATTTATGCGGAGCCTAAAGAATTTAAAGGATATGTCTAAATATGTCTTGATAACTAAAATTTAACTAAGCAAGTAATAAATAGGGGGAAGAAGAAAATAGGGGTGAAAATGTTTGGCTAATGATTAGATTATTTAAAAGATTAATGGTTGGCTAAGTACAAAACCTGCTAATTTAGAACTTACACCAAAGAGGGGAAACTTTAATACAAAAGGAATGTGAAACATAGTAGGGAATCTAGTCTAGAGAACTTTCTAATTTTGAACTCAACTAGGCTTTAAGAAAGGCATCAGTGATTAAAATGAATGTAAGGGAAATAGGCGAATGAGGGAAATAGGAAAATTAAATTAATTAATTAATAATTAAATTTGTGGTGCAACTAAGGGATTGGGTGACATGTGTATGGGGGAGAATTTTCCTAATAACAAATTTAATAAGTGAAAATTGGTTTGGTTTTGGAAACAATTCAGTATGAAAACTCTATAAAAGAAATGGTGGGGGAGGAAAATGGATCATGTCTGGTATGCATAAGGTTATGCTGCCAAATTTTACTCTTGACTGATTTTTATTGTAGGATTTGGGACACCCAGCTCGGATAACAAGTGGTAGCTCAACCATGCGAGGCGAGCTGAGAGCTAGCTTTCTCTGGTTTGTGTGCATGTCCCCTTTGTAGCTCGGGGGGCTCATGGGGAAGACAAGTACCCCTAGCGTTGGATGGGAGGTACCAGAGAGGTCTCCGCGGTTAGAAAGAAGGAAGTGGATGAAGCACAAGTGCGGTACAAACACATAGGATTATGCACCATCGATTACGGTATTCTATTGAGTTTAACTTACATTGAATTAGTTTCAGTATTTGTAACAACCCCCGCCATTACGAAAAAATGTGATGCATAACAAGTGCAATTCTTTTTTCTAAATCAGGGAGAAACAACGACAAGAATCAATCAACTCAACTCGACGATGAACACAACGCACGCAATGTAGGCAACAGACAATTTAACGACCCAACGAACTAGCACATTATCCTATTGGATGTCACATATGAAAATCAAATAGACAAGATAAAAATGACTACCCACCCATCCTACCCTACAAGGTTAGGACCTCCAGGACACATAAGCAATGCTCAAGCTAAGGTTCCCATCGATTTTGACCATTTAAGGTATCAAGGCTGGCAACTATTATGAGGAACAAGGAGGTTTCTACAACCCTCTCAACACATCAAGTGCAGATGACTAAGCTAAAAGACAACAACAATATTATTCAAGTACAACAACATTAAAAAGACACATGCACTATGCACATTCATAACGGGCTAGAACAAATCACAATCATGCATTACAACACAAAATACAATACATTGATTCCAATAATCGACATAAATACCATCGGGAGTCACATGCCCCAAGGCCCAGTTGTAATACACACTCGTTGATCATTGCGCGCCATGATCCCGTCATAAGGTATCATGCTTCCATAATGCGACAAGAGCGGTAGCAAAAAGGGTGCAACATAAAATATCTAAACCTTCATCCCCAACAGAATCCAACCTCACCCAAATTTAAGAGCATAAAATAACTGTTACCTACCTTCTTTTAAATTATACTTACTTAAAATAACACAATGCTTAACTTACATATAGCAATGTCTTTCTAAAATATCACAAGATTAACTTAAATAAAACCATGCTTTTCTTAAAAACAAGATACATTAGTACTTTTCTCAAAATATAAATAAACAGTGCCTTCCTTAATTTCTAACAATGCCTTTCTTAATATCACAAAGCTTAACACTGCCTTTCTAAAAAAACAAAATACATTAGTTCTTTTCTTAAAAATAAATATTTAGTGCCTTAGTTTATAACCTTGCCTTTCTTAATATCACCAGTTTAGAAATGTTTTTCTTAATTTAAAACAATGCATGGATTACTTAGTGCCAGTTATAAAAACTATAGAAAATTTCATTAAGGCAACGACAATATCCACAACCATTATTGGCGCAGTTGTAAATCCACTTGGCACTGTTAAACAAAATAATTTTTCTCCCATTACAAGTGCTTTTTCTAAAACATATCAATTAAATAATTAAAAATATATTGCCTTTTAAGCGTTGTTCCAAAACAGTGTACCAATATCACAAATTACACTTCCCCGTTAATAAATATACATCTATAAAATTTACACAATGGTCATCAAAACATTTCTACTATTTCTATACCACCAAGTGTAAATATAATTAAGATCTCAATGTAAGGTAAACAGTTGTCAAGAACAATATCTTAAAAGAACGGTCCACCTAAATGTTCAAAAACCTAGTGATTTCAAGTTGCAAATGGACATCCTACTCAAATCAACATGAATGCATTTGAAACTCTTAAGCCACTCTCATAATAAAAACTATTACAACAATCGACTCATACTGTCATTCACCTGTCTGTTTTAAAATGAGAATAACTATTCCAGACAGTTCTGCGCATGTTGCCAGTCCATCTGTTCTCAATTTAGTGCGTTGTATAAATGATAAGAACAAAAGGAAATAAATTTATACGACCACTCTACCTGTTTTTGAATTCAGGCGATGATCTAAAAAATATTAAGCTATAACACGACTTCCATGCTTCGGTAATCAATGCACACAATAGATTATTAAACAACGACTATAAACTTGAAGTGGATGCAGGGATTGGCACCCCAAAGCGTTGAATTAAAGGAACATACCTTAGACATATTGGGTGGAAGCAATTCATATAGATGTTCATATCCTTAACAAAGCTCATCTCAGACCACATAGTGACAAGAACCCTTATGAACTTTGGTTTGGAAGACCTACTTCAATCAATCATTTTAAAGTTTTTGGGAGTAAATGTTATATCAAGAACAATAATGAAAATATTGGTAAATATGATGACCGGGCTGATGAAGGTATCTTCTTGGGCTATGCTACAAATAGTAAAGGGTACAGATGCTACAATAAGAGACTGCACAAACTAGTTGATTGTATTGATATAAAAGTTGATGAAGAAATCCCAGTCAGAAATGTAAGCAGTGTTGAATCAAGAACAAAAGATACAATTGAAGTGTTGAATCAAGAACAAAAGATACAATTGAAGATAAAGATGAACAGGTCCAGGGATCAGAAAGAGAAGAGTCTAGATCAGATGAAGATACGAATATTCAAACTGACACAAATAAGCAGAAAGAAGCAAAATCCTCGTTTTTGAATTCAGGCGATGATCTAAAAAATATTAATTTATAACACGACTTCCATGCTTCGTTAATCAATGCACATAATAGATTATTAAACAACGACTATAAACCTGGAGTGGATGCAGGGATTGGCACCCCAAATCTTCGCAGAGGCACACGCCCAAGCACCGCAGAAGGGAGGATACTAAGGCGTAGTGGTAGGAGGAAAAATTTGAGGACCAATGTGGTTTCTATCTCCTTGTCTTGGCTCAATGAAGCTCATGGAAAGAATTTCTCAGAAAAAAGAGAGTCTCTTCTTGTTTAACATAGAAAAAGGGTAAGGCAGTCTTACTTCTCTGATTAGAGTGCCTAGAAAAGTTGTCGACCAACGAAAATCTCATGGAGAATTTATCTTCGTGAATCAGAGACCGAAGGAGTTTCAGAATTTAGGTCTAGTCAACCAAAAAATAATGAGACGGTTGAAGAATTTACTGAGTCATCCAGATAGACAAAAGTCGATCAACAATGAATAAACAAAAAAAATGAATGGCTTAAACCCTCAATTTTATATCAGTAAGTGCACATGCGATGTATACCATGATTAAGAACACAACGATTTATAAAAATCTCTTATTTACATTAAAATGTTCACAGTGCGATGGTAACGTTAGTGAAAAAAACAAAATCAAAATGTAATAGCCTCATATTTTATTCCTTACATGCAAAGAGCGATGATAAACATCAATGAATAAAATATAAATCTAGTTACATTAACCTCATATACATTTCACTACATGCACAGAGCGATGATACAACAGTAAATAAAAGATTATTCGAATTTCATTAACCTTGTATATTTCACTATGTGCATAGAGCGATGAAAAAAATCACCACGATAAAATAGTGGCATTACAGTCTATACAATAGCAAATTTCTAACAAAATCTTATCACTAGCAGGAGGCGACAAATTGAAATTTGTCGATCAGAAAAGAAGGGACAACAAGAACTCCATGACTCATTCACACTCAAGACTCCCACAACCCTTTCTTGGAAAGTTCAAGAGGAAACAAGGACGTTGAGACCACAAATTCAATTAAAAACACAATGAACCCAAGCATCCAATCACAACTACATACTGGCGAAACAAGAAAGTGCAAAAACAAAAATTTAGCTATCTTTGAAAAAATCACACGTGCGCTATCGGCCGGATAAATATTCATATCCAGAAAGTAAACAAATATTTTTCTTTTAGCACCATATACGCATGCATTCTTTGACGCTAAAAAATTACATATACATGAATTTAACAACTATTCAATACAAATTATATACATGCTTACCGTAGCCAAATGCGAAGACCCATAGTCGTCATCCCGTGCACCCTCCTTACAGCTCTCACTTACCAACTCATGAGACCTTACCGGTACCTCCCAGCCAATGCTAGGGGTACTCTTCTTCCCCCTGAGCCCCCCAAGCTGTAAAGGGGTCAAACACACAATACCAGAGAATGCTAGCTTTCCATCTCACCTCGCAAGGTCCATCTACCACTCATTTTCCGAGCTGGGTATCCCCAATTACCACAAGAGAAACTCAGTTAAGATAAAATTTTGGCAGCATAACGTTACGCAAGCTAGATGTGATTCATATTCCTCCTCCACCATCCGTTTTATAGAGTTTTGAAGTGATTAGTTTCCCAAACCCTCATTAGATTCCTTTTTCATTCATTTAATTAGAAAAAACCTCCCACGTACACATGTCACCCGATCCCCTAGTTGCACCAAAAAATCAATTTTATTTATTCATTAAATTTTCCTATTTTCCTCACCCATGTAAAAACATTCCTAAAAACGGTCCTCGGTGTCCCATTATTCCCTTACAATTCTTAAATGAATTACACCTTACTTAAATACTAGTTGAGTTCATAAATAAAAAGTTCTAAAGGCTAGATTCCTTACTAAGTTAGATAGTCCACATTTTTTTTAAGTTTCCCCCTTTTTCTTTTTAACTAAAATACAATTTAGCAAGTGTAAACAAAAACAACCATTTACCCTTTTAATAAATTTAATCCTCCATTATAATTTTTTTCCCTTAATAATTAAAGTTTGAATTTCTTACCCCCCTTCTTATTACATGTCTATTTAGTTTTTCTTTGCTCACATGTTCTACTTAGACCTAGGTTTTAATTTCACTAGGTTGGGAGACAATTTTTAAGGGAACTTTTAGTTATTAAACTTTACTCATACCATCATGTATTTTAAGTCTGACTAGGTCCTAAGGAGGCATAGTTTTCTAGGAACTAGGTTTAATAAATTACCACAGTTAAAATCGCAACGTGCCCTTCAGGACAGACTATGTGCTCCAAGGGTGCCACTCACCTCTTTTTGTTTTATTTGTGCAACATGCCCTTCAAGATGCACTACGTGCTCCAAGGGTACCACTCGCCTCTTGACTGAATTTGGTATACGTCAAACCCCTGGAGTCAATACTATGTCAAGTGATCTTTTGGGAGACTAGGGGCCTCTAAGGAATAAGTACCCTGCCTTATTGTGTGCCCCTTAGAATCATCGTGAGTGATTGTCACAATTTTCCTTCACGACATCACGGGTCTTTAGAACTAGGTAATCGTTAACCTACAGTTCGAGCCATGACGAGAGTGCTAGTAGGTTGTGGTAGGGCTACTGCAACACCTCTCCCTCAATGTCTTTGGTTGTCGTGCGTGACCCCTTTACTCCAAATGTGAGTCTGGTCGACAAGTTATCATCAACCTACATCCATCAAAGAATCATGTCAGCAATAACAATCAACATCATAATATCTAATCATATGTACATATTTCACATGAACAACATTCAAACCCTAACAATCCACTCCCTGACTCAATAAGGAGTCCAAGGAGTTTCATTGATGCCTCAGCATCCTCAACGTCCATTGTCCTTCACACTCAGGAGAACCTAGTCAATAGCACCTGTCAATGTAAATACAACAAAAATAACAAATCATCAAATCCAAAATATCTCATAATCATAATCAAAACAACCAATCGTATAAATAACCGGATCACTTGCACGCAAGTGTCCTCAAAGAAGCATTCCACTCATTGCGCTCAAAAGAGGGATATTACATACACCCCATCTTGTTTTAAACTTCATCCCAATGTTTCACAGTATGTAAGTTCTGAAATAAAGTGTATCATAATATCATAGGTCTAGCTATCAAACAAAAATGGAAGCTGTTGACGCATATCATATGCATCCTCCCAGATTGTCGAGTGTGGACTATAGTTGTCCCACTGGACCTTGACCTGATCTACTCTTCGACATTGTATCCATCGAATGGGATGGTCGAGGATGTATATTGGCTCTGTCGTGAGTGCATCTTCATCCGATAACTACAAGGAACTCATGTCAATAACATGTGTAAGATCACTAACATAATGTCTCAAAACAGATATGTGAAGAACATTCTGCATACGCCTCAAAGAATCAGACAAGGCTAGTCGATACGCCACATGCCCATTCCTTTCCATAATATCCAAGGGTCCCATGAACCTAGGAGAGAGTTTATCACCCTTTACAAATTTGTTCTAACTCTTATGCGATTTTACCTACAATAAGACTCGATCACCAACTTCATAACTACGGTCGACACGATGCGCATCGACATAACTCTCCTGTAGATCTTGTGCTTCCTTTATCCTTTGTATTATGGTTTCCATTTGGTATTCCATTTCTTGGATCACTTCAGTTCCCACCAAGACCCTATCCTCAAGCCGAACCCAACTCAAAGGCGTCTGACATGGTCACCCATAAAGAAACTCGAAAGGTGCCATTTTAGTGGTGCTTTGATAACTGTTGTTATATGCAAATTCTACCAGTGTAAAGAATTATTCCCAAAACTTATGTTGGTCCATCATGTACAAACACAACATATTCTCCAATATTTGGTTTGTTCGCTCATTTTTCTCGTCTGTGTCCAGGTGATAAACAATACTAAAGTTAAGTTGGGTTCCCAAGGCCTCTTGGAAACTAGTCCAAAATTGTCATATAAACACCGATCCTCTATCAGATACAATCCTCTTAGGAACACCATGCAACCTCACAATCTCACTGATTAAAACTGTAGATATGTCAGGTGTCTGATACGTCATACACACGGGAATAAAATGAGCACTCTTCATTAGAGTGTCGACTACAATAAAATTTGATTCATGTCTGATTGCCATCAGTGGCAATCCAACAATGAAATCCATCAAAATTACCTCCCATTTCGATTCTATAATAACGTGTGGTTGTAGTAATCATGTAGGATGTCTATGTTTAGCCTTCACCTGCTGACATTCTAGACATATTTCCACGTAGTTGATTATGTCTTCCTTCATTCCTTTCCATAAGAATAAGGACTTAAGGTATTCCCTCATCTTCTTGACTCTAGGATGATCTGTGTACACTTCTCTATGAGCCTCTTTTAGGATCAAACCCCTCGATTCGTCATTGGGAGGTACAAAAATTCAACTTTTAAATATCAATAATCTGTCGTTGTCCAAAGTAAATACCTCAAATTTTGGTACCATCATTTTGTTTGTTTTGATAAAATCCTTGACCTCTTTGTACCAATCATGATTGCACTGTAAAATTTGAATCTGTTCACATAGATTTGTATGAAAAGGCATCACCAAAAATATGCATGGTCTCCGACTCAGTGCATCAACTACTATGTTCACTTCTCCTTTTATGTAACTAATCTTAAAATCATACTCTCTAAGAAATTCCGACCAACGTCATTGTCACAAGTTCAAGTCGCTTTGCGTACAGATGTGTTGTAGTCCACAATGGTCCATTTTTAGTTCAAATTTTCATCCAATAAGGTAGTGTCTCCAAACTCTAAAGGCATAAACAATGGCTAACAACTCCAAATCGTGCGTTGCATAGTTCTCTTCATGCCTTCTCAACTTTCTCGAGATGGAAGCGAGCACTCGACCATATTGCATCAAGACTCCACCTAATCCTTCTTTGGATGTGTCAGTGCATACCAAGAAGTCTGCATCCATGTCTGGGACCATTAGTATCGGTGATGTCGTCAACAACTCCTTAAGCCTCTGAAAGGATTCCGCACATTTCTCGGTCCAAACAAAATTCTTGTTCTTCCTTTGAAATTTTGTAATTGGATTTGATATTTTCAAAAAACCCTCGACAAACTGTCGATAGTATCCCAATAAACCCATGAAGATACGCACTTCTGGGACATTTATCAGTGCAGGACATTCCATAATAGCCTCAAACTTTGTTAGATCCACAACGATACCTTCACCGAAGATGACATGCCCTAAGTAATGAATATTCGATTGATAAAATGAGCATTTGGACAACTTCCCATACAATTTGTTCTCTCGTAGATACTGTAGTACCATGCGGAAGTTATCTTCATGCTCGTCCATCATTTGAGATTAAACCAAAATATTGTCAATGAATACTTGGACGAACTTGTCCAAGTATTTGCGGAACACCACATTCATCAAACTCATAAATACTCCTCGGGCATTCGTTAGTCCAAATGGTAAAATAGTAAACTTGTAATGTCCAATCCTCATCTTAAAAGTGGTCTTAGGGATGCCGTCCTCCTTGATCTGTAATTGGTCACACCCTGATCTCAAGTCGATCTTTGAAAATACCATCATGCCTTTCATTTGATCAAACAAATCATCAATCCTTGGAAACATATATTGATTCTTGATCATTGCCTTGTTCAATTGATGGTAGTCAATGCAAGTCTCCATGACCCATCCTTCTTCCATATGAAAATAACAAGCGCACCCCACGGTGACACTTGGACATATAAGTCCTTGGTCCAACAACTCCTTCAGTTGCATTTTCAATTACTGTAACTTTGGGGTCAACATCCGATAAGGAGTTCTTTCTATCAGTTCAATTCCCATTTTTAGGTCAATAGTAAATTCCAATTCCCTCTCTGGCGGCATCCCACGTAACTGCTCAGGGAAGATATCCACAAAATCTCATACCACCAGAAGTTTTTCTAGAACTTTCGCTACTTCCTTCTTGTCTAACGCAAGGATTGCATAAATCTTATGTCCCTTGCACATCCTCTTATGTAGCTGCAAGAAAGAGATGAACCTCAGGGAGAATCCCTGGTTCTGACCTACAATCATGTGTCTCTGTCTCTCATCATCGACCAAGATCAACCATTTCGTCTTATAGTAGAGTATCGCCTCATGCGATTCCAACCAGTCCATACAAATCCCGATGTCATAAGACCCTAAGATCATGACGTAGAGTTTGGCCCATGTGAAAAAATCTCCCAGGTTAAGGCTACAACCCATAATATTCCCTCCAACCTTCTGTTTGTCTCCCGAATCCATTTCTACAAAGATAAACTCGTCCTATTCGAATGCCTTTATCTTAATTATTTTTAGTGTTTCACTAGAAATAAAACTCTCTGTAGCATCTGGATCTATCAAAATTCCAAGGTTCTGGTCAAGGACATAACCTGACATCTCAATCACAGTCGATTGGTTCTCTTCCTGGAAGTTATTCACTGCTGCATGAATCCAATGGGCCTTACCCAAATCTCCCACGGTAGTGGGTCCGACTAATCCATATGCTTCAGTCCTATCCATTGGGAAGTCATGCTAGTAATGTGGCTCTCCACAAGTCCAACACCCTTTATTCAGTCCAGTACTCCTGATACCTGAGGCATACTATTGAGGCCTCGATCGTCATGGTGTAGTGTATGTGGATCCTCTCTGAGTTCCTCAAAAACTTGGTGAATGTCTAGCTAGTGTCTAATGTTGCAACACACCAGATGACACCCCTCTTGCTAGTCTCACTGGAGTCCTTCTCTGACCCCTGCTGATAAGATCCTCCTTTTCTATGAGGGACTTTTGGACAACATCATGCAATTTTTGAGGCATAAAAAATACTCATGTTTGAACGAATTATGACGTTAAGGCTGAACAGAAAATTGTTGACCTTAAGTTTCTCGGTATTCAAGAGAAAACCATACTAAAGCAGTTCCATGAAACGGTCCTCCTACTCGGGCATCGTACGACCTCACTATCACAGGGCATTGAACTTGTTCAACTGATGTTCAATGAATTCTTCATATAGATACCTCTCCCAGAACCATTCCTCAAATAGTTCCCATGACACGTCTATGACTTCCATGTTCGATTGCGGCAAGAGCATTTTCCACCATAGAAGAGAGTTCCCCTTCAGTTGAAAGATTGCCATGAGGACCTTCATGTTGTAGGTATAGTCACGAAGTGAAAATCACATCACCATATTATTCAACCATACCCTGACGACTGCACTGTCCAAGGCACCAAAGAACTCAGAAAATTTGACCTTCTCAAGTTCATGGTGAATTATACAAGTACTGACCGGAGCACATGGTGGAACCTTAGGAGGTGTCAACAACCTGGACTCATCTCTATCCAAATGACTGATCAGTGCCTCAACAATCCTCTAAAAGAACCTCATTAGCCCAACCACATCACGCACAATTATATGTTCCTACCTGACAACTTGTTCGTCTCCCTGGGGGTTAGACCCCTCATGCGTGGATGTTACTGGGGGCATCATGACTCCTCTGTTAGCACCCCATCCTCTACCTCCACGATGTCTTCTAACCATGATTAACTGCATGAATACAATCAATTTCAATTAGAGACATTTTATAATTAAGTACTCAATCAGTGGAAGTCATAGAGATCCCAAGTCACGGGTTGTACTGACTCTAATACCATATGTAATGACCCCTATCCGTGACATCCCCCAAAATAAAATATTTTCGAAAATTTAAATTTATGGAAAGTTTATTCCATTTTTAGTAAATTCGAATTTGGAAAATTTTTGCCATGTATGGCAATTCCAAATTTCGAATTTGTTATTTGTAATAAATTATTATGACTGTTAGGCAGAGATCTGATTTGAGCCAACTAACTATTTGACAATGACACTTGTTTAAAAACATAATATTTAATATTGATTGCAGGAGGACAAATGGAACAACCATGTTAAAAGTAGTTGACCATGACTCCATGAGTGGGGAACATGTTGGAACTACCCCTAAGATGATTTTTATAAGTGAAAAATTAGTGATTTGGCCATTGGTAGCCCCTGAAAATCAGGGATTTAGGAAGATGCAGAAATTCCCAAGGGAGGGAAAAAAGACCTAGGAAATTAAAAAATAAGCATATGGGAGGAGGCAGGACGCTCCCAAGTATGCTGGGAAAGAGACTATTGATTCTTTTTTTTTCCACTTCCTGTTATGAACACTGAATGAATGTGAGGCAAGAGAGAGTTACTTAATTGAAGGATAGTGCTATAGAGGGATTTCCAAGTTCTCCCCTATGGACTCATGGTCAGGCTAGGGGGTGAATCGGGCAAGTGATCGTGGATGCTCGATTCAATGGTTGGGAGGAACGTGGTTGTTCCCTTTGTCTTCCCGTGAGTTTAGTTCATATATGCTACTCTAATCCCTATCTGTCTAAATGATTTTATATTGGATGTACTGTACATGTCATAGCTAAATTGAAATGGTTTCTAGTATCTGTTTTAATGATCGTATCATTGCTGTAAGTCTTTTTCTGTATCTAAATTTCAGTATTTTTGCCTCTATGGGATGAATTTGTTATTGATATAGTGGAATCCTTAAAGTTGGTATGCATGCAATAACCTAGACAAAGGTTGTTCAATTTCATGAAATATACAGTCCACTTAACTATCGAATAGTTACATATAAATTCTTGAATCATCCCCTAAGTAATCCTCTACTATGGATTTAGAACCTGTACATAAATATAAAATATATGATATCCTCATAGAATTCAGCAAATAGACTGCATGATTTAATTATGGAAATGTTTTCCTGAAAAGAAAACTTTAAGTAGAATCAAATATGTATCAATGAACGAACAAATCTATTACAAGCATATATATATATATATATATATATATATATATATATATATATATCATTCTGAAATTTTAATTCCTAAACAGAATCACTTATATAGTCGAATTTAGATAGAACTAGAATAATGAAGCATATGGGAATGAACATAATCAAAGGATCGAGACTACCCTAAACTTAACGATATAATCATGAACTGCTATACCAAATGAGTGGATATACATACTAGGATCATATTACAGGAAAGTGAATAAACGATTTCACTGATATATTAGCAACGTATGATGCATCTTATATATGCTGTGTGTAGAGAGAAACAAAGAATTTTATGGCCGTAGCATTACTATACCTCAGACAAACAGTTGTAAGATTTAGGATATTCTTTAAATTTACTTCGAATTTTACATAAAGCTCTTTTAAGAAATTATAGAGTAAATGCAATCGATTCTGAAGATACAATTGATCGAAAAGACAAGAATCTACAAAAATGCAAAGATTTGGGATGCGAAACCCCGCCTCTGAACGATCCCCTTTGGGTTAAATTCCAAGTAAGAATTTTGTTAACAAGAGACTAATCATACATACATTAACAAAGTCAAGTAATGATGGCTATTGTAACTACTTTTAAAGATTTCCGAATACATTAAATTACAGAAGTAATGTACAAAATGCCAAGGATAAGTCATTTCCAAATAGAAAAATAATATCCCTCCAATACGAAGCTTAACATATTTAAGAGTTTCCCCAACAATAAAATTAGAGTTGTTTTCACCAATTCTAGTTTTGGAATATCAGACATTTTCCTACATCATGCTCGACTGTATATACCTCCTTAAATGGAACTTTAAAGAAACAAAAACAAAGCGGTTTTAAACCTCAGATATCTGGCACAGAAAATCAGAGCATGAGTAATGTTACTTGTAACAACAGAAAGCTACAAAAAGAATCATGACCTCCATCCTTTGAATTAAGAAGCAAGTTGAGAACCACATTTTGGAACCCGAGTACCTTTTTCATAATGAGCAGAGGCCAGTACCTATGATGTGAAGTGGGCATACCTGCATTCGGCCATCACAGAAAACATTAGTAAAGTACAGAGTAGAAATTTAAATTATATAACCAAAAGGGTAAATTGATAACCACAACTATGCTGGAATACTTAACTTAGGGGCCGAAACACCGCACCCTCCAGTTGTCGTGCCTTGTTTTGTAATTGACCCTGGCCGAGGGGGAATGGTTCCTATATCTTTTGGTGCGTACCCTCGCAATAGGCAAAGTCCAACCGGTAATATAGTGAAACCCATGTATATGGAATTTAATAACTACTTTGAAAAATAAAATAGCATTGTGAATTCAAGAGCTAAACCTATTATTAAAAACCCATTATGAACTGAAAACGAAGAACATAAGGAAAGACATCATACACAAAGTCAATATAAGTTCTTGTGGAAAGTACCCTAACTTAGTAAGGGATAAACCCCAGTAAACCACCACCTTACTACAAATATTATGCATCAGTCACAGAAAAGAAACATAGATGTTAAGAATCCAGATTGACCCCATTTTTTCTCTTGGAGCCTTTAGACGACGTAAGAATAAACCCTTCTATGCTACACTGAGTGACTCCCAAAAGTAGTTACTAGTCAAAGGGTAAAACAAAATAAATGAACCGAAAGAATCCCACGGGACACAAATAGTGGACGCAAAGTAGGACTTTAGGTTCATAGAGGTAAAGAGTAGTGACTCTCAGATACAACCTCTTCTACTGTTGATATTAGAATAAAAAGGAGAAATGCGTAGACTCTGAACCTAACTACATGAAGTAAAGGTTTTCTTTGTATAATCCAAACCGTGAAATCTCTGGTTTCGAACTTGAGATATGACAATTCCCTTAGAAAACTTACTAGGTAGTCGGATGTTGCCGTTGACTTCACCAAGGTTGGTTGTAGAGGTGGTTGCATTTCCTTGTGGAAGAATGCATAATACAGAACCCTCTCCTTTAGAGTCACAAGGGCAGAAAAGAGACCGCCAAAACCTAAGAGGGACGAGTACCACTCTTTACATTATGGGAGGTACAATCCATGTGCTAGGGAAAAGTTGGTGCATCAGGATTGGGAAGAATAGGAGGAAGAGTCATCGGGACTGAGGTTTAGTCGGACCCTAATTAATTTCAGGATAGAGTCTTAACTCCTCTTAAAAAGTACATCCACCTCCCTTAATGCTGAAGATACAAAGTTAACAACAATAAAACCATGACTGTCCAGTGAAACTAATCGGTCACTAAAATTTTGTCATTGAATTTATCCTTTCATTACACCAACAAGACGAGGAGGGTTAGTTAGTTTAGTTACATAGAGATTGATGTGGAATTTGTCGGGGTTTAATTCGTTATGGTGGAGACAAATTGTATCATAACTAAAATGAAACCATCAAAGAAAACACATTGATAACCACTCATAAATCACCATTAATATCCTTAAGCCCATTCCTGGTATGTATTACATTTAGGATTTTAATTCTGATGTTGACACAGCTAGGTAGGAGTACAAGCATTTAATCTCAGGGTTATAAACTTATGCGCAAATTCCAAATAACCCGATTCTCTTAAATGAGGGAACTGGAATTCAAATCCTAGTGTATGGGTGGATACGTGTAAGTAATAATATCTATATAGTAAGATATATGAGTTAGGAAAAATACTTGTATTCGATGAAACCTCTCTTAAGTGTTAATTTAGTATGTCAAAGGGTTACTCCAAGCCAAAAATAAAATGTAAGTATCCATCATATGAGTTGATTAAACAAGGATAATTAATAAATAATGTACCAAAGATTTTTTTTTATGATAAATTTGATTTTCATTACATATGGTATCAGAGAAAAAGTTACAACACTGAGCTTGAACAGGACCATTGTAGTGCTTAGAATATATTATGTTTTAAATAAAAACTAATAAATTGTTTGGTTACAAACAAATTTTTTTTTATGTTTTGGTGATTAAGTATGATAGCTCAGGACAATGCAAAAAACAGGATTGAAGAAAATCCACAGCAAAGACCTCCTGGAGATACAAGGCAAAACAATGACGGAAGCTCACCCACAGAAGTGTTGGAAACAATGAGGAACCTGATTGTTGAACTACAGATCTTTAAAGCCGACAATGAAAAATTGAAGAAGGCGTAGCAAAAACAATAGGAGATAAACAAAGTCTTGCTGCACAATATAGTGACCAAGAAAATCCCAAAAGACAATAATAATGACGAAGAAGTTAGCAAGAGAGCCTCCAAGAACTCAAGGCCAGAAACAGAAAAAGGAGACAGTTCATCTGAAGGAACACCTCCAGTTGAATATGGAACTAAAGAGGACAGAAAAATAAAACAAGTAGACCACCTTGAAGGATAATTTAAAAAGATTAAACCCATTATCTTTGATGGATAATCCAGGACAGGAGAAAAAGCAGAGGCATGGTTGTTGGACATCAAAAATTACTTCCAAATCTACAACTATTCCAGCAACATGAAGGTTAGGATGACCATCTATAATCTGAAAGGGAAGGCTAGTATTTGGTGGAAAGATATGAAATTGTCTAAGGGCCTAAAGGAGAAACAGTTGGAATGGTCTGACTTTAAGAAGTATTTCAAGAAACAATACCTTTCTGAAAATTATTATGAAAGGAAGACGAAATAATTTTACGAGTTACGACTCAAACATATGACGATGGAGGACCTTATAAATAAATTTATGGAACTGTTAAGGTTCATACCGTACATCCGGGAGGATAAAGTAAAAATTCAGCGATTTCTAAGCTATCTACCACAGTCCTACAAGGACATAATTGAGTTTGACAACCCCAAATACTTGAGCGAAGTATTCAAGAAAGTGCAAATGTGCTACGATTAGTATAAACAACAGGAAAAGTTTCCCAAAGCTTGGAAGGATAAGAAAGAAGATCGAATGAACCAGAGGAAGAAGGGGTACCAACCAGCTCCTTATCGAAATACATCAAAGAGTTTTCCGAGAAAAGATTTTCACTCCAATCATCCGAATACACAAGGCAGCGGTAAACCAATAAACCTGGGAACAAAGAAGTTTGGGGACAGCTCCCGCGAGCCATTAAAGTGTTGGGAATGTGGAGAGCCTCATCTTAGGAGGAACTACCCATGTTTGAGTTCAACAAACATAACTACTATTCATAATCTACAAGAAGCCTCGATAGTGGGAGACATGCACAGAAGCTGGCACAGGATAAATGCAGCCATAGATGGTCGATAAGCTGACCACCAGTCCTCGATGGTAGAAATCGAAGGTAAAATCAATGACACTCGAATTTCTATTTTAATTGACCCTGGAGCTACGTTAAGTTATATTACATCTAATGTGGCAGTGTCAAACAAACTTAAGAAATTGAAGCACGCAAAACCATGGCTTGTGCAACTAGCGACGGGTACTAAAAGGAAAGTAATTGACTTTATTTCAGATTTTGAGTTCAACTTAGATGGTCAAACTATAAATACCAATATGAACATCCTACCACTAGGATCTTACGATATGATTATTGGGATGGATTGGTTGGAACGACAAAAAGAAATATTAGATTGTTATACAAAGATACTTAGCTATAAAGATGATTCTGGCACTACTAGGACAAATTTCAGCGATGCAACTAAAGAAATGTATGAGAAAGGGATGTCAAGTTTATGCCATCCAAGTGACAAATCTAGCAGAAAAGGAGGATAAGCCAAAGTTGGAAGACTTTGCTTTCCTACGTGATTTTAGAGACATGTTTGTGGATGAGATACCAGAATTACCCCCTATAAGGGAAATAGACTTCTCCATAGATCTATTACTCAGTTCATCCCCTATCTCAAAAGTTCCTTACCAAATGAGTCTACCAGAACTAACAGAATTAAAAATACAATTACTGGAATTGTTGGACAAAGAGTATATTAGACCAAGTGTTTCACCTTAGGGAGCACCAGTCCTCTTTGTGAAAAAGAAAGACAGTACTCTAAGACTATGTATCGATTATAGACAACTGAACAAAATGACTATTAAGAATAAATACCCCTTACCAAGGATAAATGATATGTTCGATCAAGTAGGAGGGGCCAAGATCTTTTCAAAATTGGATTTATGATCCGGTTATCATCAAGTTCGGATAAAAGAAAAGGACATAAACAAAACAACTTTTCAGACAAGATATGGACACTACGAGTTCGTAGTCACACCTTTCATACTCACTAATGCCCCAACCACATTTATGTGCCTAATGAATAGTATTTTCAGTCAGTACTTGGACAAGTTCGTGGTACTATTTATCGACGATATCTTGGTCTATTAAAAAATGAAAGACAAACATGATGAACACTTAAGGATAGTTCTACAAATGTTGAGGAAGCACAAACTGTATGCCAAATTCGACAAGTGTGACTTCTATCAAAAAGAAATACAATATCTTGGACATGTGATTTTAGCAGAGGGCATTATTGTAGACTCGAAAAAGAAAAAATCCATTATGGAATGGTTGGTACCTAAAGATGTAGCGGATATACGGTCATTCATGGGAATCACTGGATATTACCATAGGTTTATAGAAGGGTTTTCCAAAATAGCCTATCCTATCACATCATTACAAAAGAAAGGAACCAAGTTTAACTGGTCAGAGAAGTGCCAAAACAACTTTAACAAACTGAAGGGATTATTGGCAACTGCAACCATATTGAAGGTAGAAGACCTCAATAAAGACTTCACGGTATGTGTGGATGCAATTAAAGAAGGACTGGGTGGTGTCCTAATGCAAGAAGGACACATTATTTGTTATGAGTCCCGAAAATTAAAGGAACATGAGTGAAATTATGTCACTCATGACTTAGAATTAGCAGCAGTAATACACGCCTTAAAAATGTGGTGACACTACATAATGGGAAGAAAATTCCTATTATTAACGGATAATAGTGGGGTGAAATATTTGTTTAACCAACCAGATCTCAATGCAAGACAAGTAAGGTGGTTATTCTTTTTGAGCGAATTTGACTTGGAGGTCAGACATATCAAGGGCAAGGAAAATAAAGTAGCAGATTCTTTAAGCAGAAGGGTCCATGGGTTATTTGAGATAAATATCAGCAAGGCAGAAAGTGATCTAGAACAAAGAAT
Organism: Picea glauca; assembly: GCA_000966675.3. Classification (NCBI taxonomy): domain Eukaryota; kingdom Viridiplantae; phylum Streptophyta; class Pinopsida; order Pinales; family Pinaceae; genus Picea; species Picea glauca. The sequence goes on from JZKD02S2164731.1 coordinate 154,813, forward strand.
AAGGACGACAGGTATTAATGACAAAAACTACACTAAGATAATGGTAGAATTACCAAATAGTACCACAGACTTAGATAAGCTAGATCTAAGTATCGACAAGAAGGGACTGTTACAATTTAAAAACAGACTTTACATACCAGACTCAACAGAGTTAAAATTAACAGTCTTGGATGGAGTACATAAGAAACCATATTCTGGCCACCCAGGTTACCAGAAAATGATAATAGCACTTAGGAAACTATTTTATTGGCCTAATATGAAGGGCAGAACAACATAATACTTGGCTAGGTGCCAAGATTGTCAGGAGGTTAAGGCCGAGCACCAGCATCCAACTGGACTATTACAACCATTACCAGTACCAGAATGGAAATGGGAGACCATATCGCTAGACTTTATAACAGTTTTTCCCAAAACTCGGAAACAAAATGATTATATCATGTTTGCAATCGATAAACTCAGTAAGTCTGCACAGTTTATTCCTATAAAGTCTACTTTTAAAGATATAAACATTGCTGAAATATTCATGAAAAAACTTTTTAGAATGCATGGTATTCCTAAAATGTTGATTTCAAATAGAGACATAAAATTCACATCCACCTTTTGGAAGGAATTGTTTGCAGGGATAAATACCAATTTGAATTTCAGTACGAGTTATCATCCACAAACGGATGGGCAAACCGAAAGGACAAACCAAATCATAGAGGATATGCTCTGCATGTACGTAAGAACAAAACCGAATAAGTGGGAGGACTATATACACTTGGTAGAATTTTCATATAACAATGGGTACCAAACTTCAGCAAAGTTGAGCCCTTTCAAAGTAATGTACGACAGAAAGTGTACGACTCCAATTAGCTGGGATAACCCGGCTGACAAACTCATGGTTGGACCAGAGATGCTCCAAGAAATGGAGAACATGGTAAGAAAGGTACAACAGAACTTGAAGGAAGCACAGGACAGGCAAAAGAGCTATGTGGATCAGAAAAGAAGACACTTAGAGTTTCAAGCAGGAGACCATGTGTACTTGAAGGTCAAATCCTAGAAAAGCTCATTGAAGTTAGGAAACTGTGCCAAGCTAGCACCCAGGTTTTGTGGGCCCTTCGAGATACTAACTCAAACTGGACTCGTAGCATATCAACTTGCACTTCCAGCCAATCTAAGAATTCATAATGTATTTCATGTTTCTTTGTTGAAAAGGTATGTTCACGACCCTACTCATATGATTTATTGGAACTTGGTACAAGTGGAACCCGAACGTGAATTCCAGTTGGAACCCCTACGGATTCTGGACCGGAGAGAAATAACACTTCGAAACAAAACCGTCACTCAAGTAAAGGTGCAATGGAAGCACTTTAGTCCTGAGGAGGCCACTTGGGAATTGGAGGGAGATTTGCGGAAATCTCATCCAATCTTATTACAAGAAAGAACGAACATTGAGGACAGTGTTTTATTGAAGGGGGAAAGGATGTGACATCCCCAAAAATAAAATATTTTCGAAAATTTAAATTTCTGGAAAATTTATTCCGATTTTAGTAAATTCGAATTTAGAATTTTTTTGCCATTTATGGAAATTCCGAATTCCGAATTTGTCATTTGTAATAAATTATTATGACTGTTAGGCATAGATCTAATTTGACCCAACTAACTATTTGACAATGAAACTTGTTTAAAAACATAATATTTTATATTGCTTGCAGGAGGACAAATGGAACAACCGTGTTAAAAGTAGCTGACCATGACTCCATGAGTGGGGAACATGTTGGAACTACCCCTAGGATGATTTTTGCAAGTGGAAAATGTAACGACCCTAAATTGATAATAGATTAAGATTATTAAGTAAGAGTTAATTAAAGAATAATTGAGGATTAACAAAGTAATAATAATCTGACTGAAGAACACATTCAATGACCCGTGACATAAATTGAGGAGAGCAAAAAGAAAAGATATAATAAGAGTGGTGTATGCCCAGGGGGTGGTGTATGCAGAGCGGGATAGCCCAGAAATCCTGAGACGATAAAATATTAAAGGGGGACGCATGATGGAGGATGGGGGGGTGGTTGTGGAGTAATTGTGTGAGTCGACAGGGAGGAATAAGGGACGGGAAGAGGGGGATGTGTGCACCATTCAGCGGGGATGGATGCTACAGACTGTATTGTTGAGATGGTTGTATTGGCCGGGGACCATTGCATTTTTCCGTGAGCAGAATTCCTATGCACTGTGGTATTTGTTGTGCACTGTGGTATTGGCTGTGAGCATGTTGTATTCTCTGTGGACTGTTGGCTTGCTGTGAGCAAGGAACAAAGTGTTCTAGACTGTGGCTTTTGATCAGGGGAGGCACCGAGTTGCTAGAGGTTTTGGGCACAGAGGGCCAGGATATCCGTAGATATCCTGGAGTTAGGTAGTTTTCCTAGTTGGCAGGGAGGACATTAGTTTTGGGCAGACATTTTCTTGTTTGTGGTAGGGTTGATCTATGTAGCAGTAGGTAGCAGGAAAGCAACAACAATTAACATCAGAACCAGGTACTTTTTTAAGTTATGTATTTATTTCTTTCTGTCATGAAATCAATATTTATTGATAAATCTAAGTTATTCAAGTTGTTGTTATGAGAATCACTATTATGCTAAGAAGGTATTGTTTCAGTTTACCAAATAAAATGTTTATGAATCTTAATGATGTTTAGAAGTATATGGGCATTACATATGGTATCAGAGCATCTTAGTTCGAAATCTGGGCCTAAGAGCCAAAATCCCAAATGATTAACTCCAGCCACGCTTAACCTGTAAGAAACACACGTCATTTGTGTCTTAATAGATTTTGTCGAGCAACATTCATATTGACCAAACACGACTGATATGGTATATGGCATATTACCGGGACGATTTGACAGTTCATTCAAAACTAAGGGAAAGATGATTCAAACGTATCATACAAGTCTTTGAACTATGTAGGATGTATGACATGATATCTTTGAATCCAAAAACGTGTTTATTTCTATATTATAAGGGATAATACTAGGCCATATTGTGAGTAAATAAGGCATATACATTGATCCAGAAAGGGTTAAGGCAGTAAATTACTTAAATCCTCCTATGTCTTGAAAAGGAGTATAATATTTCTTTGTAAAGATAAGTTTTGAATGAATATTTGTTCTAGATTATGCCACGATTGTTAAGACAATAAATAGTTTACTAAAGAAGGACACAAAATTTGAATGAACATCGGAAATTCAAAAGGCTTTTACAGAAATCAAACATGCAATCACTACTACCCCTGTTCTTATCAGTCCCAATTTTGATAAAAATTTCATATTATATTAGAGGAAACCATTGCTTCCATACTCACCCAAAAAAAAAAAAAAAATTTGGTTGGAAAAGCTTCAAGAGGGAAATGAATATGAAAGTTGATGACCAAAATTGAAGTTGTAAATATTTATCCTCCTAATACAATTGATGTTGTCATACAGAGTTCAAATTTAGCATCATCTGAATGGTATAAGGATATACTATTTTATGTGACGTCTAGCCAATTTCCTTTAGGAATGTGTTCTAAAGAGAAAATATACTCAAGGTAGCACCCCTATATTATCCAAGCAAATGGTCTCATATATGCCACAAGCGATTGTTTTAGACAATACCCGTTAACTGGATCATGAATGGCTAATGCGGTATTAGTCTGAACATTCAAAGGAATGCCCTTTAAAATAGAGGCATTGAACCAGATAGATGAAGAATCACTTCCCACAAAATGGCTACCCTTAAAGCGGCCCGATAAAGATATTGAGCACGAAAAGGAGAATTGATAATTTAAATTTATTGCGCAATGTTTGTCAATGAAGTTTCAAGTAGTATTGACACTTGAAAATCGATGAAATATCGAGGGAAGCTTCTGTTGAAGGCTTGAAGTTGGAAAATTTAATAACTGTACAAATTATTACTATATGAAATACAAAAGGGCATTTGCAAGACCTTGAAAGGGCCTATTTTATCTTGAACTTACCCCAAATGAGGAACTGCCAATGTGCAACAACAAAGAGATACGGAAAACTTGTATTTCGCAGGAAGTGCGTAAATTACCTCCCTATATTAGCCTCGGCAAAATCTTAAATAACGTAAAATCTCTTGAACAGTAGGACAATACAGTTTTGACCGTGCCAAAGAGAGAAATTTTCACACCACGTAGGGTTTCATGCAACTAATCGTTATGCCCAAAGGAGAACATATCTGAACCGTCAGATCTTGGGCGGATACCTGACAGCCATCGGATCTGCAAGGAGTTGTGAGGGAGTTAAGTCCTCAAGGAATACGGGAGGAGAAATCCCGACGATATGTGTGAAGGCATCGGGATATCGGAGTTCGCGAAATCGGGAGTTCCGTGAGCAAGGGGTCGGGAAACCCATAGTGAAAACCTCGATACAATCAGAGTCTTCCATCTGTTGGGGACAGGTGGTAGGGAGTCGAGAGTTCATCGGTATTCTGGAGCTTTAGGAGTCATGGATCCATGACTAGGAGAACCCCAGAATGGCGAAGGAGTCATAGCGGTAGGATCTCAAGGAGGACACATGTCACGTGACCACCAGATCGGGATTTTGGTCATTGGGGTACGGGTAAGTGAAGGTTCCTAGCCCTGTAAAGTGGTGAACCTCGAGAGTTGATCTAAACCATCCATCAGTTAGGACGTGTGTCAGAACCCTGGAGAGAGTTGGGAATCGGGGAATCAGAGTTTTCAAGCACACAAAAATCATGTCACATGGAATCGCGATCCGCGATTTCCCAACAAGATCTGAAATGTTCATTTTAGAGGACACGTGGCAGAGTTCATGCGAGAGTCGGGATATTAGCCATCGGAGAATCAGAATTCTCGAGGGCAAGGGAATCGAGACACCATAAGTCTTGAAACGTTGGGAAGATCAGAGCCGTCCGTTTACATAGGACAGGTGTCGGGAATCGGGCAAAAGTCGCAGATCGGGAAATTGGAGTTCCTGAGAACAAGGAAACCGTGGCATCGCAAGTTCTGAAACCCCAGAGGAATCAGGACCGTTCATTTAGGGGATGCATGGATGAGATCGGCATTATCGGAAAAGTCCCGATAAGGAATCATCCATCGGGGTTTGAGTAATCGGGAAATCGGGGATCCCGTGAGCCAAGTATCCATGCATTATGAAATCGTGAAATGCAATTTCCCGATGGGTCAAGGGATAGTGGGGCCCACAGATGCGTTAACAATGGACACGTGGTAGATTACACGATGTAAGTGACTTAACACTTAACCTTTGTTAAAAAGGATTAATTAATCAATGTTCTAATTAGGCCTTAATCATGTCACGAAATCAGAGATCGGGGTTTTGTGATTCTTTGTTACGGGAAAACCTGAATCCCGACTTCATTAACAGTTCACTCGCAATATTTAAAGTTTTAACCCACTTTTAAACCTTCGTTGACCAAAGGTAAACACTAAAGGGCATCGCGAAATTTGAAGTAAGGAAAATTCTTGCGCGAGAAGGACCAAAACCCCAATGGGAAGCCATAAGGCAACGGTCACATAGGAATCGGTCACATGGACCTCGGCATAGCCAGAACGGGGTGAACGCACAGAGAGGAGGCGTATCAGGATATCGGGAATTTCGTAGACACGGGATTCATGCATGTGGTATTGAGATATTCGAAACTCCGATGTAGGACAAGGCCGTGGCCTGTAGTATAGTGGTCATATGGGCCAAAAGGATTAGCCAGGAGGGCTAACACACAAGGTACCGCATCGGTATATTAGCAATCGGGAAACTGCGAGGGCAGGGGTTCGTAACAATGAAAGTTGTGAAACCCCGAATATCGATAGGGAATATGATAGTGGACACATGGTCACATGGTCATATGGGCCCAGAACATAGCGAGGGGGACTAAAGTTTGAAAGGAGGGCATCGGCAGATAGGGGATCGCGGATCCCGTGGACAGAGTTATTAGGGTGTTGAAAACCCTAAAATCCCGATAAAGGGATAAGACTGTGGTCGCATAGGAGAGGGTCCCCTGGACCAAAGCATATCCAAGGAAAGGCTAAGGCATGAGGTAGCGCATCCACATTAGGAATAAGGAAATCCCGAAGCCCGATAAACAGGATTCCTAAGGGGAATTTGGGCGCGGTCCCGGGGGAGGCCGTGAAGAAATGGGAAGGACCCTAGGGTCGGATGTTGACCATTGATTCCTAAGGGAATCCAAAGAGCCACTCAGCTCAGTTGATGAAATTGAATGACCCTGTTTACACATATAACAATGTATATATACGCACATAACCATAGGTATACACCGATGAATGAAGTTACAAATACAAAAGGAAATAAACCGAAAGAAAAAACACCAAATCTGTACAGAGATGGAATTACAATCAAAGCAATCTATTTCGCACTGTAAAAAAAAATATATTTAAAATAAATTAAATAATTTAGGGTAAATAAATTATATATATATGTAAAATTCAAGTTAATTATACTTAAATTAAGCTAAGTTAAATTAGTATAATAAAAATTTTAAGTAGAAGGTTAATCTACCTTAAGGTTAATTAATGATGTTAAGGCCTAGATTGGTGGCATATGCACTGGGAGTGGCGAGTAAAGCACAAGGCTAACGTAGCTACGGGATGAAGGCTCAATAGTTTAAATTTTGTTCTCATTCACCCAGAAGTGGAAGTGGGTTGTTGAAACCATGCAAGGAGTGCGTAGGCTGAAGAAGAAGTCTCAGTTGTGAATCTGAGCAAAGGAGATCTAAGACTGTTGCTACAAGAGTGCACAGAAAGGATTCAGCACTGGGAAGTTGTTGAATGTTGAGCACAAGGAGTGTGCGCAAGTTCCTCTAAAAGAATCAGAGTAGAAAAGCTCATGAGGTATAGCACCTTAGTGATATTGCTAAAGGAGAGCATAGGAGTTTGTGCCATGGAGGTTTCGAACAAGAGTTGTAAGCGTAGGCATTGGAGAGCAAGTTCTGAGAAGGATACTTAGCCATTTTCGAGAAGGTCTTTAGGGAGGAAGAAATCGACGGTTGGGATCTTATAGAGAAGATTGACGAAATCCCGTCAGCCATTAGATCTTGAGAAGTTGCGTCGGGGTTAAGACCTAGTGTGCAGAACAAGAGTCCCGGAGAAGTCATCGGGAAATCAGAGTCATTGGGGTTTTGTTAAGGTAGAGAATCGGGACCTTGTGATTCTCGAAATCCCGAGAAAGGATCCTAGCCATTGATCTCGACAGAACACGCGTCAACATTTTGGAGAGACATCAGGATTTAACCCATTGGGTATTTCAGGAGTGTAGAATCGTTGCATCAGGGAATCACGATCCGTGATATCCTGATGGGAGTTCAGAACCATCCGTCAGAGGGACGCGTGGCAATCATCTAGCGCCATCGAAGTCGAAGCCATCGGAATATCAGGGATCCCGCAAACAAGTGGTTTATGCATTTTGGAATCGCGATCCGTGAAACCCCGATGAGTGGGGGCCAGCTGTCATCACAGTAGAGAAGGAGGACAGAGGCGTAGTGGAGGCCAGCTATCAAGGATACAGAGGAAGTCGGGGATTGGCATATTTCCGTTTCTGTAAACATAGGCATTTTCAACATTGTGAATCACGTAGCCCTGACGGGATAAGGTTATGGTCACAGGAGTTGGCCATATGAGAGAGAGCTGAGCCGGGAGGGCTAGCATGTGAAGGAGCACATCGGGAATCGACATATCACAAGTTCCGGGGACATGTGCATTGTGTCATTACAAATGCCGAAATCCTGATAGGAGGTTGATCACGGTCATGGATGGTGGTCATATGCCAAGAGTCTAGCCAGGAAGGCTAAGGGAAAAGGAGAACTCATCGAGGAATTAGAACTGGAAACCCCGATAGAGGGATAAGGCTACAATCGCATGGGGAGCGGTCATATGGACCGTCGCATAGCTGAAAGAGGCCAGTGCTCAGAGGAAAGGCGTTCATTGTAAATCGAGAATTGAAAGCCCCGATAAAGTCTAAATAATGGAATATTGGTGGAGCATTGCAACTATCGTGACATTGTTGTGGAGAGCTTGAAGGACGGAATATTGAGAAGGATTATGATAAGCAAAGATTGATATTGAAAATTTAAATATTTACTGATGCATTTGAAATTGTGAAGAGTTACTAGGAGACAGTGTGGAAAAATAAAGTTAAACTTGAGCGGTGAGATTGGGGTTCCTATGAACAATTAAATATGGAATCCAACATGGAAATAGAGAATAAGGAAATTGAAGGGAATTATGAAATCCCCGAGACGTGCTAATAAATATTGTGTTTTCTCTAGGTGGAGATACATTGAAATTGTGAAACATTATTACCACTCTCATTGACATTTTTGTATCATAAGAGGATAAGTTTAGGAACTATGTTAAAATTTCCAAATAGTATAGCGAGAAAATAGAAGTGTTGGTAAAACTATAAATCAAGAATGCATTGGATACAGAATGATGTGAGGAGTGAAAATCGATGTCAAACCTGATGGGCAAGATTGAAGTGTTGACCATTAATTTAGTATGAATATGACACATCAGAAAAACGATCTATATACAATAGTGATATATGTGGATTCCAATTTGGAAGTTGTGAAAGGGAAATCGAAGCAACTCATCGAAGCACTCAAGACAGGAGTATAAATTCCTGAGTTTCGTTTGAGTGGAGATGTATTGAAAATTGTGAGTCAGAAGTGATGTTATGGTTTAAGATGAATGAATTTGAGAGGGTCTTGTGAGTTGTAAAGTGCTAGCTGGGAAACTTACAATAACGAATATCTTTTATACATTGACTACATCAAATATTGGTAAATTTTGTGTTGATTATTAAATAAAACCCGATTTGAATCCATGTTCTATGCGATGGTAAATATGGGCACCTCAAGACATGATTTTTAAGGTGGATATTTGTATCACATGATGCATGATCAAATAATTTCCATCTCCAAACTCATACAATTGATATGGTGCCATTTAGAAAAGTAAAATTTAAAATTCTAAACAATGGTTGTTGTGTTGGACGAAGACCAAATATAGGAATATGTAAACATATAAAGTTGATGAAGTAAAATATGCATAAAGTTTGTGTATCAAAGAAATAAAGGTAGCAAAGAAGGATAGAATATTTACAGGGGAACTCATGATCAAGGGAATCAACTAGGTATTGGAATATATAGGCAGTTAGCCATCAAGAGAAGGAATGTGCAACAAGGAAAGTTCGACTGAAAGGTCGATACACGTGAAATGAAAAAAAAATAAAATAGTGAGTAACCGTCGAAGTTTTCGTACCCTGTATTAAAAGCTATGAATGTTGGGAAACGTAAAGTCCCGATAAGGGATTTGAAGAACATTTCAGCTCTTCGGGATGAAGGGAAAGGGAGTCCAGTGGGACAAGTGTAGTCCAGGATCTGCTACTTGGGAAGACGTCGAGACACTATGACGAGACTATCCCTCACTATTTTGACTACTTCGAGAACATGTTTCTCGAAGGTGGGGTCTATGTGACACGACCTTTTGGTTTAGACTACCGGGATTACTTGAGGCCTATAGACTTTATTTCCTATTCGCGGTGAAACTATTAAGTGATACACTTAAACTTTAAATTTATGAACTTCTATGAAATGTTTAAATGATTATCAATGATGATGCATGTAATGCGATCTAATATGTGAATGTGAATTTTACGAATGTTCAAATGTCATCAATGATGATGCATGTAATTCGATCTAATATGTGAATGTGAATTTTATGAATGTTCAAATGTTATCAATGATGATGCATATAATGCGATCTATTATGTGAATGGGAATTTTACGATTGTTCAAATGTTATTGATGATGATGTATATGATGTGACATATCGGGAGAATGTGAATTTAATGAATGTTTAAACACTGTCAGAACGATGTTGGATACGATGCAACCTAATTGGGTAATGATGATCTTGTGAATGGGTGACGAAATTGAATTATGAGATATTATGAAATCTAATTCTAATTGGAAAACGTTGATATTAATGTATTGGTATGGGGCTACCAAATTAAAATGATGATAGTATGAAATTACGTGATGATAATGCATAGAAATGTATGAGTTGTGTTGCAGACTAATCTGCAGGTTATGGGCTATGAAATAGCCAAGTGATATTGATGATGAACATGGATATGTGGACCACTGCTGATAAACATTATGGTACGAATAATATGTGGGAAATTATATTGATTTGGATGCATTGCTATGAAATGTGGACTAGTGCATGATTATGCTATGATTTTGGTACTAACACTGCCCAAAACCGAATAAACGATGACAAAACCTTCATCAACACAGTGCCCTTGTGTGTTCCATTATAGGGTGTTGACCCTGGTTCTGTTAGGAGGGGTGGAGGATTTTCCCACCGTGTATCCTCCATTATAGGGTGTTGACCTTGGTACTGATAGGAGGGGTGGAGGTGTTTCCCACCATGTATCCTCCGAAACCTAAAGTCCTGGGAGGACGGTGCTGGTTCACGCTCCCCAAGACGTGTGATGAGGACTGTCAATTGCCTGCTAGGGAAGCTTGGTTGAGATAGCGACACTTCCACTTACGGGTTCTATTTGGAGTTAGGTCAGTATAGATGACGCTCCAAGATAGTCTAGCAGAGGATGGATAGGATGGGAGATGGAAGTAGGTTAGGAAGGAAGGATGAGTAGAATAGTTGAGACTTATGGAGATTTGTCCTGTGG
>JZKD02S2164731.1:204756-218028 GCA_000966675.3 Picea glauca
GTATGGGAGCAACCGAGGTCTGGTCGCAACCAGGTGCATCCCCGACTGAACAATTGTCTTGTACTTAGTGTTCATGTCGTCTTTCACAATATCATAGTTATAGTCATCGGAGTCTTAACAGTTTACCAGCTCGTACTGTAGAATGTTTGAAATAGACGACCAAGTGGATACTGAGCCACTCCTCCGGGGTGAAGTATCTGAGACGTTTTCCTGACCCTATGCCGCAACCTCGACGTTGGCTTTCGCCGCTCTCCTTGGTGCCATAGATGAAGCTTGTTGTTTTGTTCTTCTGCAGTAAACCTGTGTATACATGTAGAAATGAGTATCCTCGGGGAAAGGCGAGCTCTATGCGTTAATAAGAAATGTTTTCAAAAAATAAAACCAAATCTCGTATATATTTGAAAATCATGTACCTTTGACATAAGTCTGTCAAATCGTGAATAAAACCAAATTTTATTGAAAAAATCCGATCTTATTTTCTTCGTGGATTCACCCTAATTTCTCATTAATATCATTAATATTGGGTGACTTGGCAGGTACTCGGGTTATGGAGAGTAAAAAAATAAGTACCTCGTGAAGTGTACCAACCTTTAAGCGCGGGATACTCTTATTTTTTTTTTTAAAACAGTTGAAGTCACTTTCGCAATTTTCCCTTTCTCGCTACTAAGTTTAGGGAACGCTTTAAGATAGTCGTAACGATCCTAGGATGTTCAACAGGTCTTATGATTCTTAGTTTGCATCAAACGAATGATATTATATAATATAACATAAGGAAGTCTCGTTTGAATTGGGGAAATGTTCAGGTTTTTGCAAAGTGTTGATTACCAGAGTAGATTGATGTTTATGTATAACAGCCTTACAGATCTCCCAGACATTGCTTCACTGCCAGCGAGCCTGTTCAGTACCCCGGTGAAGTTGTCTGACCCTTTTCTACTGAATTTCTTTTCACCACTTCAGAAAAAATTTATGCGTTTAAACGCTAAGACGTGGGCAATCATTTCTGAATTTCCTTTCATCGTCTTAATAGACTAGGTGGGGGCAATCATTTTTGAATTTCCTTTCACCACCTGTCTTAATATTTACCTTTAAAACACGAATATGGGAGCAATCAGTTTATATCAGGGCTGAGATCTGTAAAATATTTTTTATCAGAGGTCTGTCAACTTATTTGATTACTCGGTATCAACCTTCCTTTGACCCTCCCAAGACCTTTAGTTCATAGGGAGACAAGGGAGAAATAATAAAACTTTAAGGGACATCCTGTTTAAGCAAGCTTTGATTTTTTCGACGCTGTTGAAAAACCTAGAAAAGTCAGGATCACTATAAACGTTCCTTAACTTAGCAGAAGATCAAGTAGTTGTGAGGACTAGCTTTCTTATTAAGATCTGTTCCAAAATTCCCAAGGTTTAAAACGAAAAAATTTAACTCCTATTCAAAGATTCAGGAAAATAGTGACTTGCTAGAATCAGGCCCAAATATAGACAGAAACAAGGTAGAAATTCAAAGGCTCAATATACAAAATGGTGACAACAGTTTGAGACGGGTTTTCGGGTACTTTTAAGAACAAAAATTATGACTGACCGTTTTGGATTTAACATATTCATTCAAGTTTTAGTTTGAAGATCAAGTTTAAAAATAATCTTGTTATCTAACCATGTATATTGCAATTTGAACAATATTACTTTAGATTGCTAAAAACAACCTTTCATGATCTGAGTATTAAGAAACCTCACCTCTGTCTTTTCTTTCCAATTTCTTTGGGGATTATGAACTATCTTATGTATCACCTGTTTTATGTCACCGTATTTCCAACACTGATATGCACCTTATGTCTTGAGTTAATTTCGCCTGAAGCTAACCTCGTTTGAGGCTGGAAACCTGCAAAAACAAACACAAACCTGACTGAAAAATGCGTTGAAATTTTAGGAACAAAAAACCAAAAATTGAAAATAAATATCCGAACAAAAACATAAATATGTACCAAAATTCATAATAAAGTTTTATTTATTTACAAATATATACATATACACTTTATTCATTCTTTATTTTATTTTCCTTTCTACCCCACCACCATCACGTCATATAGTGCTTTAGATATCGCCCATTGACAGGGGCGCTTAAAACCTCTCCATCAATATTTTCCAGAAGAAAGGCATTCTTTCCTTCTGGAGTCGAGACTCTGAATGGTCCATACCAAAGGTGGTCAAATTTGCCATGCTTTGCGGCTTCTTCCCTTCTCGCATCCCATCTCAACAGTAAGTCACCTGGGAGGAACTCTCTGTCTTTCACTTAAAGGTCAAAAAGTGCTTTCATATCGTCCTGGTATTTTTGTATTTTCTCATCAACCTCCACTCTAAACTGTTGAACCTCAATGAGTTGGTTAATTCTTCTAGTCACATGATTGGGCTCTTCGTTTTGATCCTGCCACAATTTCATCACTGGCAATGCTAAGTTTATTGGCAGAACCGCCTCGGTCCCATATACCATCTGAAAAAGCAAAATTTCGATAGATCTTTTAGTGATGATGCAGTTTTCCCATAATGCGTGTTTCAAATGTACATGCTAGGATCTCTTGTTTTCGTTCAGTACCTTTTTTATCACATTTACTAGGCTCTTATTTGATGATTCAGCCAGCCCATTTCCCTGAGGGTAATAAGCAGTGGAATGGCCGAGAACAATACTGTACTTCTGGCAGAAATCGATCATAGCCATGGATTTGAAAGCCTGGGCGTTGTCGGTAACAATCTTTCGGGGACACCCGAATCTCGACAAAATGTTATCTTCAAAGAAATCAATCACCACCGAATCTGTTGCTCTTTTAGTTGGAATTGCTTCCACCCACTTTGTAAAATAATCTGTGGCTGTTAGGATCCACCTATGTTGAGCACTGGAATGGGGGTTGATTTCCCCTATGAAGTCTAATACCCATTGTTGAAATGGGGCTTCGGTTTTGACTGGAACGAGTGGTAATGCAGGGAGTTTGTGCTTACCAGCGAATATTTGACATGAGTAACAGGCACGTACTTTGGCATTGACGTCCGAGAATATTTTCGGCCAATAGTACCCGGCCCTCAAGATCTTATAGGCCGTGGATCTCCATGCATGGTGCCCTCCACAGATTCCTTCATGAAATTCTTCTATAACTCGTGGAGTTTCTGACTCAACCAGACAGACCAGTAAGAACCCAAGTGGATCCTTCCAGTATAGTTGATTCTCTGAGATGCAATACTTTACAGCATGGAGTTTTAAAGTTTTGTATTTGGGTGGTGTTAGTCCATCTGGACATTTCAGATTTAACAAATAGAAAACTATATCTTTATACCAGCTTGATGACATGAATTTTTCCTCAATCTTGTTTGGATATGTCAGGTCATCTGGCTCTTGCAAATGTGTGTCTTCGCCTTCCCCTTGTAAGAATTTGATGTCAAGAGCTCTAAGGTTCGATTTAGCCAAAAGTTTGGCCAGACCCTTTCCCTTTATCAATTTAGTAGGTTTGATTTCCAGATCAAATTCCTGTATCTTAGCGAGCTAGCACCCTCATTTTCCATCGTTGTCTGGCTGTACTAATATATCCTTCACAGCACTTGTTGGTACATACGCGATACTTTTTGAATGTAGAACGTAAGTTCTGAATGCCTTTAGCCCTTTCACCATTGTGTACGCCTGTTTTTCCATTATATCATATTTTAGTTTGGTGTCCCTAAGGCTCTTGCTGAAAAATGCGATCGGGCGCTCAAAAACTTCATCATCTTTTTGCAGTAACACCGCGGCGATGGTATGTTGAGAAGCAAATGAGAAGATGAGGAAATCCTTCAAGTAATCTGGGCTTGTTAACACAAGTGCCTCGCTGATAACTTTTTAATATTTTCGAACGATGCTTTAGCGTTGGTGGTCCAATTTACTTTGCTATCTTTCTTCAGCATTCCTATGATCAATTTAACAATCTCAGTGAAATTTGGTATAAACCTTCGTAAAAAATTTATTGTACCTAAGAAATCTTGAATTTCTTTAACGTTTCTAGGAATACTGATAGTCTGTATCGCTTCAACTCTCTTAGGATCAATCTTGATTCCATCTTTAAATACGATATGCCCTAGAAGCTTACCTTCCTGTATGGCAAAATGTGATTTCTTTGGATTCAAAGATAGACCATACCTGCGGCATTTTTCGAAAGTCTGTTTTAAATGGATCAAATGTTCTTCATCGTTTTTAGAAAAAACCATTAAATCATCGAGGTAGATTACTATGAACTTATCTCTCTCTCCAACAAAAGCGATGTCCATGGCGTGCTGGAAGGTAGCCTTTGCATTCATTAAACCAAAAGGCATTTTATCATACATGAATGTACCCCATGGCATGGTTAAAGCGGTTTTTTCTCTATCTTTCTCGTTCATGGCTATTTGGTTGTACCCAGAAAATCCATCTATCATAGACATCTGATTTTCCCCAACTACCCTTTCTAGGACATGGTCCATTTTAGGAAGTGGATAATTATCTTTAAGAGAGGACCTGTTCAAGTTCCGAAAATCTACACACAGTCTGATTTCTCCGTTCTTTTTTCTAACAGGGACCAAATTTGCTATCCAGTCTGAGTATCTTAGAGGTACAATTATTTTTGCGTCTAAAAGCTTCTTAACTTCCTTTTCAATAATAGGAAACAGAATGGGGTTAAACTGCCTGAGCTTCTGCCTAAAAGGTTTGACTTTGGGCTTCAAAGGTATCTTGTGCTCAATTATAGTAGTATCGTATGTTTGAAGCTCATCATAGGACCAGGCGAAAACATCCTTATACTGTCTAAGTAAGTCTCTATACTGGTCCTTTACCTTAGAAGGGAGAAATTTAGATATCTTTACCACCCTGGAATCTTTCTCAGTTCCTATGTTGCAATCCTCCACTTCTTCTAGTTGGGGCTGCAAAGTAGACTTCACAGGTATGTCATTGTGATCGAAAATTCTTTCCAAAGGAATTAAGCCTTTCGGGATTTGGTTATTTTTGAGGACCAACATGCGGTGATTCGCTATTTTTTCTCGGAAGGTTTCAGGATTTTCATCTTCTTGCATGATCCACCTCGGGTTATTTTGGTTTTCTTGATCTAGATGGGTTTCAGAGAACTCACCTATTGCTATAAGAAATTTCTGAATTTGTTCATCATCTTCAAAGACCTACCAGTGTCAGACATTGTCTGGTATAGAGGGTTTATATCTGATTTCAATATGATATTTCAGTTTAACATTTGTGGGAGGGGAAAAGATTAAGGATGCCTTAGCCAATGCATCAGCATGTAGATTCTCTACGCGAGGGATAAAATGGACTTTTATAGATGAGAAAAAATTCTCCATTAGATCCCAAGCGTAATTTCTATATGTTCTCAATCTGGGAT
Source organism: Picea glauca (assembly GCA_000966675.3). Classification (NCBI taxonomy): domain Eukaryota; kingdom Viridiplantae; phylum Streptophyta; class Pinopsida; order Pinales; family Pinaceae; genus Picea; species Picea glauca. The sequence goes on from JZKD02S2164731.1 coordinate 210,137, forward strand.
GTTTGGATAGGTATTGTCGGTTTACTTGTTTTACTATCAATTCAGCGTCACCGTAAACCTCCAAGTTTTTTATGTTTAGCTTCTTTGCAGCCTCTAAACCTAAGATTAATGCTTCATACTCGCATATATTGTTGGTGTAATCTATGTCCCACTGTAAGTGATATGATAAAGGAACGGTAAACTTACCTTCAGGTGCTATCAAAAGTATGCCAGCACCAGCTCCTTTGGAGGATGAAGCTCCATCGAAGTACATTTTCCAGATACCACTTTTGCATAGTTCTTTAGTCAAGGGGCTAAGCTCTTCTTGCTTCACATCTAGTTCTTCTGGACATCCATCTAAACCATCATCAAAAGACAATATGCAATTTCCCAGATCTTGGTCTGCAACGTAAATGGGAAAGTTATTTGGGTTCTGAGGATCACTGACAGTATACGCTAATCTTGTTTCTCGATACAAACGGGTAAACTGACCACCGAAAATTGGGATTGTGGCATATGACATGTCCAATTGTAGCGAACCCCCCAACTTGGCTCCCCATGATCTGGATAACAACATACCACATCCATCAGGATATTCTTGACCGGGACCTGAGCTAGGGTAACTACCAGATCTTTTATCATTCCCATACATTTAACCTTTCTTGAATCAAATGAGTATAGGTCTCCATAGGGTCTAGTGATCTGGAGGCCCAGCCTCTCCATTATAGTTTTGGGCATAAAATTATGTGACCTGGAGTCTAACATGCAGTTGTGTAGTAACTGATCATGTATATTCAGGGTGATATAGAAAGGAGTGACATTGTCTTTGAATCCCTCAAAATGAGGACCAAAGGTGATGTTAGGTCTGTCATCTTCTAGGTTGATAACGTCGGAATGATTTTCTGGCTCATAAACACCCATCACCTTGGCAATTTTCTTACGATAAGTGGGGTTTTTTGCTAGTTCTACCAAAGGAATCGGTATCTTAATTTTATTTAATTCATTTTCAAAATTGTAAGATGTATTGGTCTTGTCAGCCTCTTTGGTTAAGACTTCCGGGTTTTCTTTTTTCAACTTGTTTGTCTGGATCGCTTTGTTGCTCATGACCTTGGTCGCAAAAGTAACTCTGTCTATCGGCCCGACTTCCTTCGCTTGGGTTTCAGCTTTTTTTACTTCAGACTCTTTAGTCTTTGTCATTTTGATGTTATTGTTGGGTAACAATGTATCTTCCAAAGGAGGTTCTTGAGGTTGACCCCTTGGCAGGATTTTCTTAGGTTGGTCAATTTAGGTAGGCTTATTTTTTGACCTCAGATTGTATCTGGGTTGAAAATCAGCCGCTATCATCTCTATTTCTGGTTGAGATGAGAAGAGGTTAGTATAATCACCTTCATCTTCTTCATTAGATGGTTGAGGAGTGTTTAAGGATTTCTCATAGTCTTCCCTAGTCAGAAATGGCTGTGAACACTCATCACCGAAACATGCAACTTCATCTTCCGAATCTCTGAAATCTTGGAGGTCACTTGCTCCTATAAAATTTTCGTTTTTTAGTGGAACTTGTATTTTTTGATCTTCATTCATTATCTGCCTCTGTTGATTTTGGGGATTTGGGTTTCTCCTGAAGTCTCTCTTGTTAGAAGAATCATCTTTAGCCTGATCCAACTCCATCCTAGAGATTTTGTTAGACAAATCTTTAATTATTTGAGCCATATCATCCACTCTGTCGTCATTGTATTTACTTGACCCGGAAGGACCTACTGGTTCCCTATAGCGTCTATTATCACGGTTGGTTGTTTCTTCTTTAGCCTTTAACTTACCTGAAGCCATCATATTAGATTCTATTTCGACAGCATCGTCTTGCATTCTATTTAGGGTAGCTCCTCTCCTTTCTTGCAAAAGCAATGCAAAATCAGGTTCAAAAGCTCCCGCAAAGGTTACTTTGGCTGAGGGTTTGGAAGGTTTAACAACGGCTGGAATTTTATTATACAGTTTGTTAAATCTCAAAATAAATTCCATAATTGTTTCTGAGTTCTTTTTCTTTAGCGATCCAAACTCGGTAAGGTAGTATCAGTGATCCTTTCGCTCTCCCCATTGCCTGAGGAAAGTGTCCTCCAAGGCGTTATATGTCTGAATAGACGCTGCAGGAAGACTACGAAACCAAGTTCGGACCTGTCCTTCGAAGGTTTGGACAAGTAATATCGAATAGACGTCCTCGTGCTCAATACCGCATATGTCTACGAATTGGTCAAAGAAGTTTATATTCTCGGCTGCGGTTAGATCTCCCTCCCCAGTAAACTTAGGAATATTTTTGATGTAGTTGTCAGGTAAATCATGGAGGGGAACGGGTAAAACCAGGGGAGCATATCTCACTGCTACTTTTGCAAATACTCCAGGAGGAGGAACATTCGGTTGTCCTCCACCTCCCCCTCCGACGTCTGCCATTGACTTGGGAGTAGAAAATGGGGGTGTAACACACTTTTTTGAATCAGGTGAAACTAGGAAGTTATGATGAAGAAAGGATGGTATGTCAAAAGATAATGATCTTTCCAAAGGACCTTTTCCCTTGTTTATAGATGGGAAAGTTTGATGTGGCTCACTCCTAAATTCTGAGTAGTCTGTTTCCATATTTTTGGTATCAGACAGAGGGTTGTAGGAAGTAAGAGGTTTTGAAGGGCATTTAGTCTTTACAAGTGGGATTTTGGGTTTATTACTTGAAGCAGTTGCCTCAAACGAGCCTCTTGCTCTTAAAAAATTTTCAGGATTATTAACAGGCGTAATCGGCTTGCCATCGGGGTTCTGTCTGGTATGCCTTCTACCAGACGCCAGTTTGTGTGTTAGTGGAGTCACCAAGTGAAATATTTTTAAAAAGACTTAAACTGTGTGCACTCTATGTTCACTACCAAAGAGTAACACTATCAACAAAATAATTTGTCGTTTTCCCAGGGAAAATATTTCGTAACTTCGTTCCCCGGCAACGGCACCAAAAAGATGTTGTTCCTGAGTCTGTACTTAAGGCTTTAAAGTACAGTGTCAAGGCATCCGAAAGTATGATAAAGGTTGACAAAACAGATTTCACTAACCTTCGGTATAGGAAACTAGTGAGGGTTTCTACGTTCTCGCTGCCTAGCTTCCAACTGTTCCTGTCTGGTCATATCTTGTTCAATGGCTGTCCATGAACGTTCTAATTCCTCTCGAGTATTCGCAGTTCTAAGGATCATGTCAAAAAGATTTAGAGCAATATGTATTTGATTAGGCAATCCGGGTTGAATATTAGGTTGGGTTACTGTGGGTACAGTCATTGAGGAACAATCATTAATATGGAAATGGTTTAACAAGAGATTTTAGTGCTGTTCAATTCGGTCAAAATAAAGAGAAACTTTTGCATGAAACAACAAAATAAGCGTACAAAGTGAAGGCCTTTTCCCGTAACCGTGTTATCTTAGTAAAGATCATGAAATGGGAGAAAAATGTTTAACTGTAGATAATGAAAACTCCTATCAACAGAAAACTCACGTATTCACAGAAGCAGAAATTGACATGGGCATAATCAACATAATCTAAATAAACATAAAATTCCGTAAATGTAAGTTGGTCTTACACCCGCTAATAGCTGGTGCAGAGGAAAATCAAGAAACAATTACAGAAAACATGATATCACTTCACTATAGTCGTGGTTGTACAAAATTATAGTGATGCACGTCAATTATGTAGAGCAAAATGAAAAGAAACAATTAACACAACGAAACAAAATCATAACATGGTCAGGACGGAATCAGGAATCCTCAAATTTGCTTGTCTTAGCTTCCTTCATACAAAAAACTCTATTTACAATTGATGCCAAAAAGCCCAGCCATTTCTTCTTCTTTTTGTGATCTATTTATACAAGATTGGCCTCTCAGTTTCGAAGAGCAAAATTACTCCATCTGTCCCTATCCATTTTCAAAAAGGTGCCAGGTGCTTGTTTTTGCTTAGATTTAATATATATGATACATTTGTCCCAAAAAATGAAATACAAGATGTGAAGGTTTTGCATTGACAGCTGGGGGGAACGAGATAACTCCATTTCACCTATTCTATCTTCAAGAAGTGCTAGGTGCCTGTCCTCGCATGGATTCAGCGTACATGATACACTTGTCCACAAACTGGGTCACAAGCTATGAAGGCTCGACCTGACAATGGGCTTCGGCAATATAACACTCTCGGGCCAACTATGGAATCTTATCATTTATTTGTATATCAACGAGTTCAAGGGTGACAAGTTGTGCACTAGGCTGAATCAAATGTTTGTAGATTTGAGCTGGGTCTACCCTGTCCATCTTGGAGATTTTTGCTGAACTTTTCTCATTCCCCTCCTTTATGTCGAGAGAAATCTGATCTATATTTATCTTCCTTAGCGCCTCTGTGTCAGCTCCAATTTCTATCCCCAACTGCTCACCATTTATGTTATTGACGGCCTCTTCTAATGAATTTGCCAGTTTTTAAGCCTGGTCGTTGCTTAAAGTAATATCCTGTTCCCAATTCTTTAACAATATATTACCCCTGGTTTGTTCGGCAATGGTAAGCCCGGGAGGCCCTGAAAACCTGTTGTTGGTCGCTATCACTACCTCTTGGAAAGAGACCCGAGCAGCTTCTGCGTTCCTTTATTTGTTAACCAGATTCTCAGAGATTCGTTGTATAAACAAGCAGTCTTCTTGAATCTCTCCTACTTTGTTTAGCAGGCTCCATTGAGCAGAGGAGATCCTGCTCCGAATATCAGTCGCTCGAGATTTAACGATCTCGATGTCACCCACCTTTCTTTCTACGACCTTCAACTAAGTCTGCAGCTATGTAATCGTATCCCTCTGCTGGCCTGATTGTACCCGACCATCTCGGATCGTAGAATTTGCTTGTTCTAGTTTGGTCTTGAGGACTTCAATTTCTTTCTTGTCGGCCAATCGGGCCAACTCGATTTCTCCTCTTGCTTGACTTTTAGCGCTTTCTGCTGTTGAAGCCACCCTAGCCTCAAGAGTCTTGATCAGGCGATTTTTTTCTTTGAGCTGCTTCTTTAGCATTTCGACCGAGAATTGATTTGTCGTTGCATATGCTCCTAGCGTTCCTGCAATTTCCGTGGCAAATTCGTCCTTCTTTTTATTCATCCCATTGGTCTTCACTTTGAATTTTTTACCAGTGTATTCTCCCTCTTGGTAAAATTCTCGCTTTACTACAGCTTTCCTCTTTTTATCAAAGAAGAATTCATTAGGAGGGAGTTCCTCTGCCCTTATAGGCCTCATTTCTTCACCAAAAATCCATCCTTCCTGTATGTTTCCTTGCATTGACTGCAAAGGGGTGACAGAGGTGATGGGTGCCCCGATTTGCTTCGCCGTCTTCCCTGGTGTGCTGAGTGGATCTTTCCCTTTCGGGGGATCAGAGGTCTTAGTCTCTGCCTCCAGATTCTGAGTTTTCGGTGGGTCTATGTATTTTATTTCTACCTCAGGACTATGCTCCTTGGGAGGATCAGTAATCTCTTTTTCTGTTTCGGGATCCTCTTCCCGCTCAAGGCTTTTTTCCTTTCCTGGATTTTTCTCCCGCTCAGAATTCTTCTCTTTTTTGGGATTTTTCCCCGTTTCGGGATTCTTCTTCTACTCAGGATTCTTCTCCTGCTCTCCTGCCTGACATCTTTTGGGGTTAGAGGTTTGTCCCTCAGAACTTTTGGCCTCTTTTTATTTATTCTTGGAAAGCCCCAAACCTCCCAGCACCACGGGGAGACATCGTTTCCTATGCTCTTGAAATTTTAAAACTGAGGCTCTGTCTTCGGGTGCTAGGGATCCGATTCGAAATTGCACCTCTGAATAGGACCTCTCCCCTTGGAAAACATCATCCAAGGCCTAACATTCATGCTCGAACCTCTTCAATCCACAATTTCCCAAATGGGTGCTTACGATCCCCTGAGGATCATGCTTCTTGTACTCAATAGAGAATAAACTCAAGTCTTCTATGGCTGTGGCCTGAGCCTTAGCATGCCCGAAATCTAATAATGAATATGAATTTAGCCAAATAGGGAAAGATGGCCATACCTTCTTGGATGATGCCTTTTGTTCTTTGCTCACTCCGTCGATTACTGTTTGTCGGGCAATTTCGCGACAGGCCAGCTTGTCGGGAATGAATAGCGGTAGTGGTGAAGGAGTAAAAACAGCTCCGAACACTCTCAAATAAGAGAATTCTTCTTCTACGTACCAGTCTGCAATATGGCTCAGATTCTCGGCAATGCTATCCGAGATGCGGGGTGGCAAAAGACCAAAAATGATGACGTGCAGGGGCACCATTACCCAGTTAAAAATCTCATAAATAAACTTGTTCGCGTTATTTTCCCACAACTTATTGTGGTACTCATGAACATTCTTCTCATGGGTCGAACTCCAAGCCCAATTCATTAAAGGAAAAGGCGTCAAGGAGCATATTGCGTCCATGATATACGCGGACATGTAGAATCCAGATGGTTTCCCGACTGCTTTTTTCTTCTGGTAGTCTGTGATCCTATTGAACAAACTATCGCAGAGCATTTTTTCCCAATTGAATGAGGAACCTTCCACTACCCGAAAGATGAGAGGTACCCACTGGACGTAAAAATGCGCGGTATCCTCCCAGCCGAAAAGCCGAGAAGTCATCATCACAACATACATATAGTTTGGCTCCAACGAAGAAATCGAATACACACCCTTGTCGTTCACTCTGAATGTCGAGGAACGAGACACCCAATCCTTTATCAAGCCTGGCATGGTTTTGTCAAATTCTCTGCACTCCTTCTTTTTGAAGTCCGCCAGGAATTCTTTGCCATATGTGTGTTCATAGGTTGGTGGGAGCTTATACATAGAATGGATATGTTCGGGCCTAAAAGTTCCAATCATAGCTTGTTGGTCATTTAAGATAGTTTTGGAAGTCAGGTCAACGTGATCCAATGCCCATCGGATCATGTCGTAGTATGGGAGCAACCGAGGTCTGGTCGCAACCAGGTGCATCCTCGACTGAACAATTGTCTTGTACTTAGTGTTCATGTCGTCTTTCACAATATCATAGTTATAGTCATCGGAGTCTGGACAGTTTACCAGCTCGGACTATAGAATGTTTGAAATAGACGTCCAGGTGGATACTGAGCCACTCGTCCGGGGTAAAGTATCTGAGACGTTGTCCTGACCCTGTGTCGCAACCTCGACGTTGGCTTTCGCCGCTCTCTTTGGTGCCATAGCTGAAGCTTGTTGTTTTTTTCTTTTGCAGTAAACCTGTGTATACATGCGGAAATGAGTATCCTCGGGGAAAGGTGAGCTCTATGCGTTAATAAGAAATGTTTTCAAAAAATAAAATGAAATCTCGTATATATTTGAAAATCATGTACCTTTGACATAAGTCTTTCAAATCGCGAATAAAACCAAATTTATTGAAAAAATCCGATCTTATTTTCTTCGTGGATTCACCCTAATTTCTCATTAATATTGGGCAGCTTGACAGGTACTTAGGTTATGGAGAGTAAATAAATAAGTACCTCATGAAGTGTGCCAACCTTGAAGCGTGGGATGTATTCCGTCTAATTTTAAAGTATTACAAATGTTATTGACTTAAAAAACTTCCTCGCCTTTCGTTGCATCACGAACTTGGTTTTCGCATTTTGACCCTTTAACTCGCGATACTGTGAGGGACGATTTAAATGTAATCAATGGTAATCGCGATTGGCGGATCCTTAATGATATGATTAACTTAATCGCCATATCGTGACTTGGGAATTCAAAGACAATTTTTTAGGAGAATGATATGTCGAGTCACAATATCGCGATGCGGCGATAATTAGGCTTGAATTAATAGAGGGAAATCTTAGATTAGGCGATTAACTAATCTTGATATAATTATGTTGCAACTTCGTGAATCAGAGTTTTGGATACCTTAAA
>JZKD02S2164731.1:241467-278206 GCA_000966675.3 Picea glauca
ACCCTTTTTCATTGAGTTTAGTTTTGTAAACCCACTTGACACCAATACTCTTCTTGTGACTTGGCAAATCAACAAGATCCCATGTCTTGTTCTTCTCAATGGAGTCAATTTCTTGTTTCATGGCTTGAACCCAATTTGGCTCCTTAGCTACTTCCTTAAAGGATGTAGGTTGACATGACATTAAAGCAAAAAGATTGTGTTGCTCAAAGTCATCCAACTGCTGATGGATTTCTCTCAAACTTCGAGTTCTCTGATTTTGTGTTTCAGAGAATGATTCTCTGTTGGAAGTTGAGTTATCCTGAGAATTTTCAAGTTGTCTTTGTACCTACAATCTTGGAAGAGTAGTTTGAGGTACTTGCTGTTTTGAATTTTCTGCATTTTCAGAACTTGGCAGCAATGGATTTTGACACACTATTTGTTGATTTTCCGAATCATTCCAGAATTGATTTTTCAGAAATTTTACATCTCTGCTGAGAATTAATTTCTTGGTGATTGGATTGTAAAGCCTGTAATCTTTAGATGTTTCACTATATCCAGTGAAAATACATTTCTCACTTCTGTCATCAAGTTTCTTCCTTAATTCAGAAGTTATGTGAGCATATGCTATGCATCCAAATGTCCTTAGATGCACTACATTGAGCTTTGTTCCACTCCATGCTTCTTGGGGAACTTTCATCTTTCGACTGGTGGTTGGTGATCTATTCAAAAGATAAACTGAGAATGCTACTGGTTCAGCCCAAAAAGTATTTGAGAGACCTTTATCTTTGAGAAGTGTTCTTGCCATATTCATTATTGTCTGATTTTTCCTTTCAGCCACTCCATTCTGCTGTGGAGTATAGCTGGTTGTTGCTTCCATGATAATGCCTTGAGATTTGCAGAAATTTGCAAATTCTATGGAGTTGTATTCTCCTCCTCCATCTGACCTGAGTGCTTTGATATATTTTCCACTCTGTTTTTCAGCTTCTGCCTTGAATTCTTTGAATTTTGTAAATGTTTCAGACTTGTGTCTGAGAAAATAGATCCATATTTTTTTGCTGAAATCATCAATAAACGTTAGAAAGTAAAAGCTACCACCTATTGACTCTATTTGCAATTGTCCACATAGGTCAGTGTGAACAAGTTCAAGATGTTGTTTGGCTTGATTGGAAGACTGTGGAAAGCTAGTTCTCTTATGTTTTCCAAGTATGCAAGACTCACATGGGGGAATTTGATCTTTAAAGATGGGTAGACCTTTGACCATGGAGTTCTTCTGAAGAAGACTTAGACTCTGAAATGGTAGATGTCCAAATATTGTATTCCAAACCATTATTTAATTCAGGGTAGATGCACTTTGTGCATATGGTTGACTCAGATTTGCAGTTCTGAGGATAAGGGGAAACATCCTATTTGGGGTCATGTGGATTTCAGAAATCAATTTTCTGCTTGGGAATTTGTCATATATTTTGCAAGATGCTCCCTCAAAAAGTACCTTATAGCCATTTTCAATGAGCTGTCCTACAGTTAGCAAATTATGTTTCAAATCTAGTACATGATAGACATTGTTTATGTCTTTCTTTACATTCTGTTTAGTAAGAATAGGAACAGTTCCTTTTCCTTGAACTTTGACTAAATAATCATTTCCAAGAGTAATATCAGATGAGATTGAAGAATCAATGCATGAAAGTAATTCTTTGTTACCTGTCATGTGATTGTTGCATCCACTGTCCAGCAACCAGATATCTTTAGGTTGTTGTTCAGTCTTGTGGCATGAGAGAAACATACCTCTTGAGTTTTATCCTATGTGATTTGACACATGTGCTCTTCCTGAGAGATGATCTGCTTGCTTCTTCCTGCATTCAGATTCATAGTGCCCATACTTTTTGTAGTAATAACATTGTATGCTTGATTTGTTATTTTATCTTCTCCCTCTGCCTCTTTAAGGATGGAAATTCTGATGTTGATTTTGTTGCTATTGTCTTTGACCTTAGAAATTTTGATTCAGATACTATTGTCTATTACCTCCACTGGAGTGAGATTTATTCTGATTTCTCCCTCTTCCTTGGTGACCTCTGCTTCTTCCTCTGCCTCTCCCTCTGCTGAAGGAGAATTGAGTTTTGAAGGCATTCGAGATTGACTCATATGTGAGATGCAGTCTAGTCTCATGTGTCACCAGATAACCAATTAGTTCATCTGTTGAAAATCTTGACAGGTCCTTGGATTCAAGGATTGTTGTTACAACCATTTCAAATTTATTTGGTAAACTTCTGAGAATTTTCTCAACAATGCGTTGATCAATGATGGCTTCGCTAGTCAATCTGATTTGGTTCAGGATGCCCATGACTCTGGTCATGAACTGATCCACATTTTCAAACTCTGTCATCCTTAGAGTCTCGAATTACATCCTCAAGGTCTGCAGTTTAACTGTTTTGACCCTGTCATTTCCATGATAGGAATATTTAAGGATGTCCCAGACCTATTTGGAAGTACCAGCACCTGTGATTTTCGAAAAAATCGAGTCATCCACAGAATTTTGAATCCATAATTTCACTTTGTTTTCTTTGTTCCTCAGTGTTGCCTGAGCAATTCTTTACGCATTCTTCATGGCAGAAAGGGCGGATGGATATGGTTCCACATATCCAAGATCCATTGGTTCCCAGCACTCTTGTGCTTGCAAGAACGACCTCATTCGAAGAGACCAAAACTCATAATTCTTTTCCAGAAGAATCGGACCCTGAGTTGGTCCTAAATTGCTAGACGACGCCATAAAAAAAATTGCAGAAAAAATAGAGGGAAATTCTGTATTTACCTCCGATCGCTGAAACGTCAATTTGTCGATGGCCGAAGGGAGCTTATCGACCTTGAATTTGCCTTTGTCACGGTGTAATGTGACCATGTGCCTTGTTGTTAAAGTGCTACGAGATTTTCCAGTTTTTTGCCTTTCAATTTGCCGAAATGCGAAAGTTGCCTTTGGACAATTTTAACGGTCCAAATATTTCTATGATCTGGTGGTCTAGATCTTATCAGGATATCGCGAATCGAGACTTCATGAACCCTGATGATGATCTCTTCTTACTCCTCGATACCCTGATCTTCGATTTACCGATGGCACGTTCCTTTCGGGAAATTTCTCGATTCCTTTGATATCCGCCACGTGTCCTCCTATAGTGGACGGTCTTGATTTCTCCTCGTGATTTCACAATTTGTTCTGTTCTGGACTTGTCGTCTCTAGGATCCGTGATTTGCCGAATCCCATAATGCCAATGGACTCTGCTTTCGGGAAATTTTCTGAAAGCCTCAATCTTTGCCATGCATCCTTGATAGATGGACGGCTCAAGGCTGCTTCGAGGTTTTCACTGTGGAGATTCTCGATCCCTTGAGATGACGTCAGTTGGGCCCCAAAACGAAACTTTACTTTTGTCGGGATTTTGGACTTCGTAGTTCTGAAATGCTTGTAGTTCTTGTCCTCAGGATTCGCGAAACGCCGAATCCCGATGTGTTGATTGACTCACCCGATCTCACCCACATGTCTCTTCTAAATGGATGGCTCCAATCATTTACGGGGTTTTCACCATAAAGAAACCTGATCTTTTGTCCTTAGGATTTGCAATTTACCGAATCGCGATGCGTCAATGGACTCTCCTCTTTCGAGACTTTTTCCGAGCCCTTGGATTTACGTCGCGCGTCCCCTCAAGATGGACGGTCCACGTCATTTCGCGAGTTCGTGACTTGCGACTCCAAATTTCTCTGACAACTTGAAACCGTGATTATCGAAATGCCAACAGTTTCCTTGATTTCCGCCATGTGTCTCAGAAAATGGACGGCTAAGATCTTATCGCTATATCGTGAATCATGATTTCGCGATTTTAGAACTCTTGTTGCGACGGTCTTTCAAAATCGTGAACTCTGATATGTTGATTTGATGGCACTTGGATCTGCTGCCACCTGTTCTCTGAGATGGACAGCTCACAAGTCCTCTCGGGATTTCGCATATCGTAGTTTTGGAGTGCAAATAACCTTTTCTCATCCAACTCATGATTACTGATTTTGTGATGGAATAGGATCTCGCCATGTGTCTCTTGATGGATGGTCCAGATGATGTTGAGACTTCACAAGTCCAAAATTTCTCCTGTGCACTTTAGAGGACTAAACCTCATGCACTTTCTCGCTGATCCAACAGCTATCAGGCCTCTGTTCAAGATCTGACAGCTGAAAGTCTTTCATTTTTTCTGCGCTTCTGCTTCCCTTCTGAACTGGTTTCCCACTCCGGATCCATTTGCAGGACGAATCTTATGGCCTCGATGCCTGTTCTTTGCACATGGAATGTGTTCTTTGCTCCTGTGGAAGAAATATTCGTGAATCTTTCAAAGATTTGAAAGAATTTCGCGAGTTCTTCATTCTCTACTACAATCTTTGACAGATTTGAGTGATTTTCCTTAAATCTTTAAACGATTCTGCCTTCTGCAGTAATCTTTAGCGAATTTGAACGATTCTTTGAATTCTTTAAATGTTTTTCCATCCTGCAGCTCTTCTTCATCAATCTTTGACGATTCTTGAAAAATGCACAATAATCTTTACAGTTTCTTCTTTCTCGGTCTCTGCTTCCTCGTTCTTTCAAGCGTAATATGCTCTACAACCTCTACAAGGTTCCTACGTTGATCTTTTGAATGTAAGATGGACTGCTTCCTCGTGGAAGTTTCCTGGGAGGATATTTCGAGAGTATGATGGACGGCTCTCCAAACTTTGTGAAAGAGACTGTGTCGCGTGCTCTCAAGATCCATGAATCTCTACACTATGAGGATCATGTTGCTCTCTGGACTATGTGAAGAGGCTTACTGTTGAAGCTCTGATACCATGATAAATTGTGAAGCAAAGAGAAATGCAGAGAGAAAAGAATAGAACATTATATTGAAATGTATGAAGAAGAGAAGATAAGTACAATGCAAGATGGTTGAGCTAAATAGGCTCAAGCAAGACAAAAATAGAAAGTACAGCTGGCTAGGGCAGCTGGCAGTGTACTATCAGACTGTTGAGGTTACATTATATTTAACAATCCTGTAGTAGTCAATTCAACTTTAATACAACGTTTTTTCACCCCAATCCAGGGAATGCTCGAGAGCCTTGAATTCCTGTAGCAACGAATTCTTAATTTAATTCCAGCGCCTTCCCTGCTTCCATGATCCCAGTGGGATTAGCATGACTTATTCTACAGCAAGCGATCCTATAAATCAATACCAACAGTTCCTTGCCGCAATTTCTTAAATTAATTTCAAGTGATCCACCAACAGTTCCTTGCTGCAATTTCTTAAGTTAATGCCAGTGCCTTCCCTGTTGCCAGTACTTCCATGAGAATTTAATGTGCAATGTTTTAAGTGAATCAATCTTTATAATTATTAATGAGACATAATCAACTTTTCAAATGGACACTTAAAATGATTACAATATACCTTTTTGATTATAATAAATGTTAAATATAATGTAATATCAACAGTTGATTGTACACTGCTAGTTGTTCTGGCCAGTTGTACTATCATTTCATGATGTTCTTGATTTGCTTGAGCCTATTTAGCTCAGCTCTTTTCCCCTTTTTCAATGTACTCTTTTCTCATATACTAAATATAATAAATACTATTTCTTCTCTGCTCTTTATCTGTAGTCTCATATACTCATTTTATCATGGTATCAAAGCTTCAGACGTAAGTCTCTTCACACAGATTGGAGAGCAGCCCGATCCTAAGAAGTGTAGATCTTAAACTGTCAATGAGAGCATGGGACACAATTTCTTCACAAATCTTGGAAAGAAGTTCGCTAGTACGCTCAAAATATCGTTGCAAACAACAATTGCAAGGAAGCAGAAGGCAGAAAAAATAAAGAATCGTGAGCATTTAAAGATTCATGAAAGATTCATGAAGAAGAGTTGCAGAGGGCAAAAAAAATTAAAGATACGTGTATTCTTTAAAGAATTCATGAAATTCTTTCTAATTCATGAAAGATTTACGAATTTCCTTCTTCAGGAGAAACTCTTTGCACAAGTAGCAAAAAACATGCTAAAGAAGAAAAGGACAAACAGACGCAGCTGTAAGATCGGTCCTGCTAATAGATATGAAGCGTTAATCAAGCTCAGAAGGGATGAGGAAAGTGAAGAAAAGGTGAATGAGTCTTATCCATTAGATCAAGGCGAAAGAGACAACAGTCGTCAGATCAAGAAAAATTCTACAGGCATTAATCACCAAAGGACCGTTAGATTTCGTACCACGTGGATCGACAGTCATTGGATTCAGAAAAAGTGCATGAGGTTTAATCCTCTAGAGCGCACAGTAGAAAAGTCGACTTGCTAAATCGTGAAGTCTCAAAATCATTGGGACCATCCATCAAGGAGGACATGTGGCAAGAACTCAGCACTTCGCTAACTTCCAAAGAAAGAAGGTCAAAGAAAACAATTTCTCAAACTCATGATGTGTGAAACCATGATTCAATCGTGATCGTCCATCATAGAGGACACATGGCGAGATCTCGACATTTCGCAGGGTGTAAAGGTCAGAGATCAAGGCCCCGAGAATTCACGAATCGTGAAAACACAAATCGATCTGAGTTGTTGGATCAAGAAAGATCCTAAGCTATCGATATGATGCTATCGGGAAATCAAGAATCAAGAGGAAAGAGGTGCGCCATCCTCCGACTTCACAAAACGTGAAACCCCGAAAAAATTGTTGTCATCGATCAAAGAGAGATATGGACCGTCAATCCAGATCCATCGCGATTTCGACAATCGGGGAATCAAAGGCGAGATTTCTGAGAACTCGTGAAACATGAAATCCTGATGTGATTTGAGCTGATCGTGGAAGAATCGGGACGGTCAGATTGGGAGCTCTGAAATTTCAGCATTTCCAAGATCGGGATTCGGGAAACACGATTTAAATAGGGCTCGCAAGTAGGAGTCTCGAAATCTTGAAAAGTGGACGATGGTCATAGCGTCATGGTCATGTGGAGGAAGGATACGAGAGGAGTTGAGGGATCGTTAAACCCCTTTCGAAGTTCGGGAGTTGGAGAGTCAGGAGTGGCTCACATGCTAATACTCTCGAGGTTGTGAAACATGACGCGCTCTTTGTGGGCTAAGCCAGTGGTCAAAGGTAGTGGTCATGTGGGAAGGATATTACACTCAATGCTTATTCGTGCGAGGTTGAGTTCACATTTGGACCTATTCCACCATTAGAAGGGCTACAGTCACTACAGTTGCTACAGTTGCTAAAGATCAGAGCTCAGAGCCCTGAATTAGTACATCTTTCGCTCGAATAGTCAGATCCAGCCAGATCGAAGTCAAAGAAGTGGTTTACACCACATTTTCGATCTGAAGCCACTGCAAGAAATTCGAAGACCCGATTTTCCATGCAGGAATCAGGTAAATGCAGAATCCTATTTTTTTTTTCTTAAATTCTTTAAAGATGGCCACGTCTAGAAATTTAGGACGAACTCAAGGAATGATTATTCTTGGAAATAATTATGAGTTTTGGTCTCCTCGAATGAGATCCTTCTTGCAAGAACAAGAGTGCTGGGATCGAGTGGATCTTGGATATTGTTGGTTGTGGAGCCTGATTATCTTCCTGATTCAGAGGTCCTTGCTTTCAGCCATGTTTATACCCCATAAAGTATTTACACCCCAGAAGTATGTACACTCTTCCACGCGGGGGAGTGCAGGGGGGGGGTACCCCCTCTACGGGGTCCGGGGGGTCTGGGGGCAAGCTGGCCCCCAGCGGGGGTTCAGGGGCGAAGCCCCCGAAGCAAAAATTGCCTTGTAAAAGTATATTGTAATTTCATTGTAAATCTGGACCATTCATTATAAGATTGCAGATCTAACGGTAGAGATTATGTTAGGGTTTTTTTCCCTAGAAGGCAACCCTCTTTTATGATGGAAATGTATTGCGGCTATGGAGGATGGTGAATATTGTATTCTAAGAGAGGAGACTATGAGAGAAAGAAGAGGAAGTTACAACGGGTTTTGCTGTAGGTTGTATCCCTTCATTTGCTGGATAATAATAAAGGAAGGACCTGGCAATTTATCTGGTGGGCGTAGCCCACACTGGGTGAACCACGTAAATCTGTGTCTCTCTTGTATTTTGTGTCTTCTGTGTTTTGTTTCTTCATTTGTTTTATTTTATTACTCCGCGGTCCTATTTTTCTAACAAATATGTGGAACCAAATCCAACAGACCTTGCTGCCATGACCAACCAACAGAGAATTTCTCAGTCAACTCAAAGGAACAGAGAGAATAAAGACAAATTCTACATTCAAAATTTAGTCGATGGCTCGATTTTCTCAAAAATCATAGGCATTGTTACATCAAAACAAGCCTCAGACATCCTTAAGTCAGCCTACCAAGGAAATGATAGGGTCAAAATGGTCAAACTACAGACCTTGAGGATGCATTTCGAGACTTTAAAAACGACAGAGTCTGAAAATGTTGATCATCTTATGACCAAAGTCATGAGAATCGTAAACTAGATCAGATTAACTAGTGAGGCCATCCTTGATCAATGCATTGTTGAGAAAGTCCTCATAAGTTTACCAAATAAATTTTAAATGGTCATTACAGGAATCCTTGAATCCAACGATCTGTCAAATTTTTCAACAGATTTACTAATTGGTTCCTTGTTGACACACGATACTAGACTACAATTCACATATGAGTCAATCGCCAATGCCTTCAAAACTCAATTCTCTTTCAGTAGAGGGAGAGGGAGAGGAAGAGGTGGAGGTCACTAAGGAAGAGGGAGCATTACAAGTAACCATCACTCAAGTGGAGGTCACAGAAAGGAGAACCAAAATATGATTTTCCAGCCTCAAAGAGGCAGAGGGAGAAGATCAAATGACAAATGAAGCATACAATGCTATTACTACAAAAAGTATGGGCACTATGAATCTGAATGTAGGAAGAAGCAAGCATATCAGCTCTTAGGCAGAGTGCATGTCTCAAATCATGAAGGATAAACCTCTAATGGTATGTTTCTCTCATGCCACAAGACTGAAGAAGAACATAAAGATCTCTGGTTGCTAGACAATGGATGCAACAAACACACGAAAGGTAACAAAGATTTTCTTTCATGCATTGATTCATCAATTTCCTCTGATGTTACACTTGGAAATGATTCTTTAGTCAAATTTAAAGGAAAAGGAACTGTACCTATTCTTACTAAACAAAATGTAAAGAAAGACATAAACAATGTCTATCATGTTCCAGATCTGAAACATAATCTGTTAAATGTAGGATATCTCATTGAACATGGCTATAAAGTACTTTTTGAAGGAGCATCATGAAGGGTATATGATAAAACCCCTAGCAGAAAATTGATTTCTGAAATCCACATGACTCAGAATAGAATGTTTCCCTTGACCCTTAGAACTGCAAATCTGATCAAATCATATGCACAAAGTGCATCCACCCCAAATGAAACCTTAGTTTGGCATACAAGATTTGGACATCTACCCTTTCAGAGTCTAAGTCTTCTACAGAAGCACTCCATGGTCAAAGGTCTCCCTATCTTCAAAGAGAAAAATCCCCCATGTGAGTCTTGCATACTTGGAAAACATAAGAGAATTAATTTTCCACAGTCCTCCACTCAAGCCAAACATCTCGAACTTGTTCACACTGACCTATGTGGACCAATGAAAATAGAGTCCATAGGTGGTAGCTTTTATTTTCTAATGTTTATTGATGACTTTAACAGGAAAATATGGATCTATTTTCTCAGACACAAGTCTGAAACTTTTGCAAAATTCAAAGAATTCAAAGTTGAAGCTGAAAAACAGAGTGGAAAATATATAAAAGCTCTTAGGTCAGATGGAGGAGGAGAATAAAACTCCAACAAATTTGCAAATTTCTGCAAATCATAAGGCATCATCATGCAAACTATAGCCAGGTATACTCCACAACAAAATGGAGTGGCTAGAAGGAAAAATCAGACAATAATGAACATGGCAAGAAGCCTACTCAAAGAGAAATGTTTGTCAAATAGTTTTTGGGGTGAAGCCGTAGCATGCTTAGCTTATCTTCTAAATATATCTCCAACCACCAGTCTCAAGATGAAATCCCCTCAAGAAGCATGGAGTGGGACAAAGCTAAATGTTGCTCATCTTAGGACATTTGGATGCATAACATATGCTCACATCCCTTCTGAATTAAGGAAGAAAATGGATAATAGAAATGAGAAATGCATCTTTACCGGACACAATGAAACATAAAAAGATTACAGACATTACAATCCAATCTCAAAGAAACTAATTCTCAACAAAGATGTAAAATTTTTGGAAAATCAACTCTGGAACGAATTTGAAAATCAGCAAATGGACAGCCAAAACCCATTGTTGACCAGTCCTGAAAATGCAGAAAATTCAGGAAAGCCAATACCTCAATCTAATCTTCCAATATTGTAGGTACAAGGACATTCTAAAAATTCTTAGGATAGCTCAACTTCCAGCAGAGACTCATCCTCTGAACTTCAAAATTAGAGAACTCGAATTTTGAGAGAAATCCATCAGTAGTTGGATGACATTGAACAACACAATATTTTTGTATTAATGTCATGTCAACCTACATCTTTTAAAGAAGAAACCAAGGAGCCACATTGGGTTCAAGCCATGAACCAAGAGATTTCCTCCATTGAGAAGAACAAGACATGGGATCTTGTTGATATTCCCAAACACAAGAAGAGTATTGGTGTCAAGTGGGTTTACAAAACTAAACTCAATGAAAAAGGGAAGATTGAAAAACACAAGGCAAGACTTGTTGCCAAAGGATTCTCACAATAGCCAGGCACTGATTATGTTTGAAATTTTTCTCCAGTAGAAGGATTAGACATTGTAAGGACTCTCTTGGCCATAACATCCCAACACAAATGGCAAGTATACCAGATGGATGTCAAGTCAGCTTTCCTAAATGGTTTCTTAGAAGAAGAAGTTTATGTCGATCAGTCACCTGGATTTGAAGTCCAAGAGCAGCCAACCAAAGTGTATCAGTTGAAGAAAGCCTTGTATGGCTTAAAGCAAGATCTAAGAGCTTGGTACAGTAGAATTGACACTTACTTGATCAAAAGTGGTTTCAGCAGAATCCGAAATGAGCCAACTCTATACACCAAAATGGATCAACATGGTAAAATTCTAATTGTATATTTATATGTTGATGACATGATATATAATGGAAATCTTGAGTTAACCAGTTTTAAACATGCCATGCAATCTGTTTGAAATGACAGATCTTTGCATAATGAAATATTTTATGGGAATTGAGGTTGATCAATCAACCAAAGGCATTTTTGTTTGTCAGCAAAAGTATGCAGTAGACATCATCAAAAGATTCTGCATGGAATACTGCAATCCAACAGAAACTCGTCTACCCCTAGGCACAAAATTGAGCAATAAAGATGAAGTCCTTACAGTGGACCCTACCCTGTACAAAAGTTTAGTACGCAGTTTGTTGTATCTTACAGCCACTCGGCCTGATATAATGTATGTAGCCAGCCTTGTTTCTAGGTTTATGGAATACCCCAAAGATTCCCACTGGAAGATGGTGAAAAGGATTCTGAGATATGTTGTAGGCACTCTCAATTTTGGCTTATGGTATGCTCAGTCTGATGATAATCATCTCTCTGGTTACACATACAGTGATTTTGCAGGCAGCCTAGATGACAGAAAAAACACCTTAGGACATGTTTTTCATGGGCATCAAAGAAGCAACCCACTATATCAATATCTTATTTAGAGGTAGAGTATGTCGTTTCTACCTCAGCTTCCTATCAAGCTATGTGGTTGAGAAGAGTATTGAAAAATATTTCACATACAAAAAAGGAGTGAACTCATATCTTCTGTGACAACACCTCAGCAATTGCTCTATCATAAAATCATGTGTTTCACAAGAAAAACAAGCATATTGACACTCCTTTTAACTTCATACATGAGCTTTTCAATAATGGTGACATTGCAATTCAATTCTGTGGCTCTCAATATCATCTCGCATATATCCTTACAAAGCCACTAGGAAAATCCGTTTTTGATTTTCAGAGATAGCACTTGGGCATTATCAGTGCTGATGATTGTAACTTTTGAGTTTAGAAGGGAGTGTTATATAATGTAACCTCAACAGTCTAACTATACACTGCCAGCTATCCTGGCCAGTTGTACTATCGTTTCATAATGTTCTTGATTTTCTTGAGCCTATTTAGCTCATCCCTTTTCCCCTTTTTCAATGTGCTCTTTTCTCATATACTCAATATATTGAATACTAATTTTTCTTTTTTCTTTCTCTGTATTCTCTGCTTCTCATTTTATCAATAAACAGTGCCCCACCTTTTTGTTTTAAGTAAACATATATTCATAACTATTGCACGTCTAACCTTCATGATTATAATAGACAGTGTTGTAATTTTATTCTTAAATAAACAATGTTTTAGAATTTATGCAATCTTTATAATTACATTGATATATTAACAGTTTTTAAAATAAATTTATATTCATAAATTTTATGTATAATGTTGTATGAATTAATGATGTAAAGTTTATCATGATGTACAAATTTTATAACGATGAATGATGTAAAGTGTGGAATAATGTATAAGCTTTAATGGGGTAAAGTTCATAATGAGGTAAAGATTATAAAGATGGTAAAGATATAATGGTTTCAAAAGCTATAATGATGAATAAACTTTAAGGATTGTAGAGCTAGATTGACGTATGAACAATTGTAGTTATTAATTAGTCAATTTTTACAAAAATTGCAAGGTTTATAATAATTGTAGTTATTGTATTGTTATCATAACGTATGCCTTGATTATAAGGGAGACTCCTAGATTTATAAAGATGAATGTGTTCTTGACTCTGATGGAGACCCCTTGCATAATGGATTGTATATCACTTCTTGCGTCTACAATTTATTTAATTGATGAATGATTAAATCGTGCACCTAGGATTAAGTAGATTTGCACTTCAACTTTTCCCATTGCTAGATAGATTTAGTATGTCCATTCTCTTGCACGCTTGAAAATTTAAGGATGAATGAAGTATTGTCTAATGTTTCGATCTATCTATTTGCACGCATTGGAAGGCCACTATTGATTGGTTGTTGTTTATTATTTCTAGCACCTTGAAAAATGTATTAAACAAATGATTGTTATTTCTCGCTCTCCATGGAAGCTTAAGTTACTTGTGTCATGGTTCTTTATGTTTGTTGTCGAGTTGTGTTGCTTGATTGTAATATTGGATTTACTTCCTAATAAAAGAAAAAAAAAATTGTACTTGTTGCGTCATTTGTTATCATAACGACGAGGTTCATTACATATGGTATTAGAGCCAGTTCGACTTGCGACTTTAGATCATTATGACTTCCATTGATTATAAACTTAATTATAAAATGGCGCTAACTCAATTGATTTTTATTTGTGTAGGTAATCATGGTTAGCGGACACCATAGAGGCAGATGACAGGCTGTTAGGGGAGGAGGCGTGACACCTCCAGTAGCCTCCATGCCCGAGGGGTCTAACTCTCAAGGAGAAGAAAAGGTTGTCAGATAAGAACCGATAGTTGTGCAAGATGTGGCTGGGTTGATGAGGTCCTTTCAGAGGATGTTAGAGGCCTTGATCAATCGTTTGGATAGATATGATGCTAGGGCATCGACACATCATGAGGGTCCACTGTGCGCCCAACGGATACTGGTAGTGTTCACCAAGAACTCGAGAAGGTTAAGTTTCTTGAGTTATTTTGTTCCATGGATGGTGCAACCACCGAGGTATGGTTGGAGAATATGGCGATGTGATTTGCAGTTCGCGACTATACCTCCAACATGAAGGTCCTCATGGTAGTCTTCTAGCTGAAGGGAAGCACTCTTCTATTGTGGAAGACATTCATGTCCCAACTGAACATGGCGTCAAAGATGTGTCATGCAAACTATTCGAGGAGAGGTTCCATGTGAGGTATCTGACTGAGGAATTCATTGAGCGTCATCTCAATGAGTTCAATGCCTTATGACAAGAAGGTCATATGGTTCCCGAGTACAAGGATCATTTCATGGAGTTTCTTCGGTATGCTCCACACTTGAATACAGAGAAGCCTAAGGTCAACAAGTTCGTGTTCGGCCTTAATATCAACATTCGTGTGAAATTTAGGATTTTGATGCCTCAAACGTTTCATGATGTTTTTTAAAAGGCCCTCATAACTAAGGAGGGGCTCATTAGCGGGGCTCAAAGGAGGGATCAGACAAGACCGATAAGATAGACGAAATCTAGTGCACAACAACATCAAACACTAGCTAGACATCCACTAGGGTATCGAGGCACTCGGAGAGGATCCACTTTCACTATACCACGATGATCGACGCCTCCGCAATGGACTCCCTACAGAGGACCGCCGTACTAGTAGTAGCGTCAACCGCCTCAACAACAATTCAGGCCTGTTCAACACAACAAACCAGGGTTTCAAGATGGTGGGTCGTTAGCTTCTAGTTTGGGGACCAGGAGTACTGGACCGAAGACCAAGTGATGGACATGTGGAGAGCCACATTAACAATGTGACTTCCTAGTTGAGAGGACCAGAGCATCCAGATCATCTGGACCCACTCTTGTAGGAGATTTGGGAAGGGCCCATCGGATTCATGCAATGGTGAATAACCGCCAGGCCGAGCACTATTCTACTGTGCTCAAGACATCAAGTACTATCGTTGACCAAACCCTTAGTATTTTGATAGATCCAGGTGCTACCGAGAGCTTTATTTTTGGTTCAACACTAAAAAGAATTAAGGTAAAGGCAGTTGAATAGGACAAGTTTAGCTTCATAGAAAGGGCTTCGAGAGCCGAACAAAAGGTTGGAGGAAAGGTTACGAGTTGTAGCCTTAACTTGAGAGATTTTTTCATGAAGGCCAACCTGTACGTCATGATCTTAGGATCCTATGACATCATGATCGGTATGGATTGGTGGGAATTGCATGAGGTGATACTCAACTATCAGATGAAACAATTGAGTTTTGTTGATAATAAGGGATAAAGACGTGTGATTGTAGGTAGGAACCAGGGAGTTTCCCTAAGGTTCATCTCTTCCCTACAACTATCGAAGAGAACGAGAAAGGGATGCAAGATATATGAGATCCTTGTGTTAAACGAAAAGTGAGTGGCACAAGGACTAGAAAACCTTCCGATGGTATGAGAGTTTACGAACATATTCCTAGAGGAGTGACCAAGGTTGACGCCTGAGAGGGAATTGGAATTTACCATCGACCTAAAATTGGGCACTGAACCGATAGCAATAACTCCTTATCAGATGTCGACCACTGAGTTACACGATTTGAAAATCCAACAGAAGGAGTTGTTGGGCCTAGGAATTATACATCCAAGTGTATCATTGTGGGGTGAGCCTATTATTTTCATACGGAAGAAGGATGGGTCGGGGAGACTTTGCATTGATTATCATCAATTGAACAAGGCAACGATCAAGAACTAATATCCATTTCCAAGGATAGATGATCTATTTGATCATATGAAAGAGCGATGGTGTTCTTGAAGATCAACTTGAGATCATGGTATCACCACTTACGGAATCAAGGAGGAAGATATTCCTAAGACCGCATTTAAGACGAGGTTTGGACTTGCGAGTTTACTGTCTTACCGTTTGGACTAACAAACACCCATGGGGTATTCATAAGCTTGATGAATGGGGTGTTCCGCGAATACTTAGACAAGTTTGTTCAAGTATTCATTGATGATATTTTGATATATTCTTGGACGATGGAAGAACATGATGAACACTTGCACTTGGTACTAGAGTGTCTAAGAGAGAACAAATTGTTTGGGAAGCTTTCGAAATGCTCGTTTTATCAATCAAAGATTTATTATTTAGGGAATGCCATCTCTGACAATGGTATCGTTGTGGATCCAACAAAGGTCGTGGCTATTATGGAATTGTCTATGCCGACAAATGTCCCATAAGTGCGTATCTTCGTGGGTTTAGTGGGGTACTATCAATGGTTTGTCGAGGTTTTTTCAAAGATAGCAAATCCGATTACGCAATTGCATAATAAGAACAGGAAGATTGTTTGGACTAAGAAATGCATGGAATCATTTCAAATGCTCAAGGATATGTTGACAACAACGTCGATAATAAAGGCCCCTGATATGGACACTTCTTGGTATGCACTAACGCATGAAAGGAAGGCTTAGGTGGAGTCTTGATGCAAGACAGTCGAGTTATCACTTACATATAGAGAAAGTAAAGAAGGAATGAGAAGAACTATACAACATACGACTTGGATTTGTTAGACATTGTGTATGCTATGAGAGTGTGGAGACACTATCTTATTGGACGAAAATTCGAACTAAAAATGGACCACTATGGTTTACTACTGATTTCATGTCACTTACATGCTGATTGGGTTCGATTATGCTACGGGTATGTAGATAGAAGGAGCCTTTATAGAAAGGATCCCCTTGCATAATTCACAGACCCTTTAAATCCGTTCTTCAGTACTGTGCACAACTTTTGGTGCCACAAGAGAAACCCGTGCGTTTTTATTTCATGGGGATAATAGAATATTCTCTCTGACATTCATCCTATTACGATGAAAGGGATGACCCGGTCCTGTCCTATCAGTCTTAAAACCCTTGACTCCTTAACATGCTCTTAGTATTCAAAAGTTATTGGCGTATGAGGAGGGCCAACTCTTTCTGGCGTTCCAAAAGACTTTACTGATATTACTTAACTGCCCATCTGTTTGAAAGGCGAGTAGTTAAAACTATGTCATTGCCCAGTCAAGATAAGTCTTTACATTTTATTTTGTCCCCACTAATCCGTTAACGACCTTACTGGCAAATTATGAAACAAGATTCTTTCACCTTCAAAAGAAAAGATACTAGCACTCTCATTTCAGGAATCAAACGCAGTTGTACCATCGCTCCCATAGTTAGCACATTCTTTTGGTAAGATTCATTCTGGCATTTCAATTACCTTTAAATATGCCGAGAAATGTTGCATTTCAGGACAAGTAAACCCCTGCAAAATTCAATTTCATCATGGAAATTAACTTCTTTGTTTAGGTTTCCTTTTTTACGTGGGAATTTGTACCTCCTAGCGCACCATGTTCATGATCAAACGCTATGGACAACCTTGGCTCATCCACCTGAACCTTGCTCACATTTAATGGTTACGTCCTTGACTTTTTTTCCTTCTTGTTTCTATTCTTATAATCGATCCCTTCGAGGGTTAGCATGCGTAATCCAAGCTGAAGTAGTGGAGTGTCCCTCAGAGAGCTTCCATAACCTTCATTCGGTGGCCATCGTTGGATCTCTTGCTGGTTGGACTCGTTTTTCCAGAATCTCCCAGTCATAGCAAATTTCATAGTTGCATACGGAACCCACCTCCACGCCCAGCCTCAACGATTTTACTATGCATTCCGAGTTCGATGCCTGCGCTCAACAAATCGCCCGAGTTCGGTTTTACTATGCATTCCGAGTTCGATGCCAGCGTCTTCCCTGCTTACACGATCCCAGTGGGATTGCCACGATTTATTCTGCAACAAACGATCCCGTAAATCAATTCCAACAGTTCCTTTCTGCAATTTCTTAAATTAATTTAAAGGGATCCACGAACGGTTCCTTGCGGCAATTTCTTAAGTTAATGCCAGCGCCTTCCCTGCTGCCACTACTTCCATGATAATTTAATGCGCAGTGTTTTAAATGAAGCAATCTTTATAATTATTAATGAGGTATAAACAACGTTTTAAATGGACAGCTAGAATGATTACAATATACCTTCTTTATTATAATAAAGAATCTCCCACCTTTTTGTTTTAAGTAAACAAAGATTCACAACTATTGCAAGTCTAACCGTCATGATTATAATAGACAGTTTTCTAATTTTAAGTTTAAATAAACAGTGTTTTAGAATTTATGCAATCTTTATAATTAGATTGATATATAGACAATGTTTTAAATTTGATATTGATAAATTTTATGTATAATGTTGTTTGAATTAATGATGTAAATTTTATCATGATGTATAAAGTTTATAAGGATGAATGATGTAAAGTGTGGGATAATGTATAACCTTTAATGGGGTTAAGTTCATAATGAGGTAAAGCTTATAAAGATGGTAAATATATAAGGATATCAAAAGTTATAATGATGAATAAACTTCAACGATTGTAGAGCTAGATTGATTTATGAACAGTTGTAGTTATTAACTAGTCAATTTAAAAAAAAAAAATGCAAGGTTTATAGTAGTTGTATTTATTGCAGATTGTTATCATAATGTATTCATTGATTATAAGGGAGACTCTTGGATTTCTAACGATGAATGTGTTTTTGACTATGATGGAGACCCCTTGGACAATGGATTGTATATCACTTCTTGCGCTTTGAGTTTATTTAATTGATGAATGATTAAATCACATTTGGGATTAAGTAGATTTGCGTTTCAACTTTTTCCATTGCTAGATAGATTTAGTATGTTAGTTCTCTTGCGCGCTTGAAAATTTAAGGTTGAATGGAATTTTAAGTTACTAGTGTCATGGTTCTTTATTTTCATCGTCGAGTTGTGTTGCTTGATTGTAATATTGGCTTTACTTCCTAATAAAAGAAATCATAAAAAAAAATTATATTTGTTGCGTTGCTTGTTCTCATAATGATGGGGTTCGTTACATATGGTATCAAAGCCAGTTCGAACTGCGACATGGGATCATTATGACTTCCATTGATTAGACACTTGATTATAAAATGTCATTAATTAAATTGATTTGTATCCTGCAAGTAATCATTGTTAGAGAACGTTGCAGAGTCAGACGACATGGTGCTAGGGGAGGCGACGCAATGCCTCTAGTAGCCTCCATGTTGGTTGTGGAGCCTGATTATCTTCCTGATTCAGAGGTCTTTTTTTTTCCAGCTATGTTTATACCCCTTGAAGAATTTACAACCTAGAAGTATGTACACTCTTCTATGCGAGGGAGTGCAGAGGCGGGTTACCCCCTCTACGGGGTCTGGGGGGCCTATCCCCCCAGCTGGGGGGTTCGGGGGAAGTGTCCCCTGATGGGGGTTTGGGGGTGAATCCCCCGAAGAAAAAAATTCCTTAAATAATTGTATATTGTAATTTCATTGTAAATCTGGACCGTTCATTATAAGGTTGCAGATCTAACGGTAGAAATTATGTTAGGGTTTTTTTCCCTAGAAGGCAACCCTCTGTTATGAGGGAAATGTATTGTGGCTATGCATGATAACAAATATTGTATTTTGAGATAGGAGATTGTGAGAGAGAGATTTGGAAGTTAAAACGGGTTTGTTGTAGGTTGTATCCCTTCGATTGTTGGATAATAATAAAGGAAGAACCTGACAATTTCTTTGGTGGACATAGCCCACACTGGGTGAACCATGTATATCTGTGCCTCTATTGTATTGTGTATCTTCTGTGTTTTATTTCCACATTTTTTCTATTTTATTGCTTCGCGATCCTGTTTTTCTAACAATTGGTATCAGAGGAAAAGGTAACTCGTAGGAAAAGAGGGTGCCTGGTTCGAGTGGGGGCAATGGCAGAAGATGAAAAGTTTAGGGTCGAGAAATTTAACGGCGAAAACTACTAGTTACGAAAGATGCAGATGGAAGATTATTTATATCAGAAGGATCTATTCCTACCATTGGGCAGAGTAGCAAAGAAGACGACGGCCATGAAGGACGAAGAATGGGAGATTATTGACAGAAAGGCTCTAGGAATGATATGGGTGATCCTGGCAGCCTCGATGGCTTTCAATATTTCGAAAGTAAAGACAATGAAGGCCTTGATGGACGCATTGGCTAAATTGTATGAAAAACCCTCGGCATCTAATAAGGTATTTCTAATAAAGAGATTATTTAATATGAAGATGTTAGAAGGTGGGCCTGTTGCATATCATTTAAATGATTTTAACAAGGTTACTAATGAACTAAATTCTTTAAAAGTGGACTTTGATGATGGGGTTAGGGCTCTTCTAATCTTGTGCTCATTGCCATAAACATGGAATGGCTTGGTCATGGCTGTAAGTAACTTTGTCTCTAGTTAAAATACTTTAAAATTTGATGATGTTGTTGGTGTTATCCTTAGTGAGGAAATGTGATGGAAAAGCACAGGTGAGACATTAGGTAATGCATTGAACATGAAGAATAGGGGAAGACAAAAGGATAGAGGAAAGGGCCCAGGGAACCGCAAGAATTCTAGGAAGGGAAAATCCAAATCCAGACTTGGAAAGATAGAGTGTTGGAATTGTGGGAAGAAATGACATTTGAAGAAAGACTGCAGAGCTCCTAAGAAACAAAGAGATGGACAACAAGAGATAAGTCATGAAGCAAATGTAATAGGTGATGTGTTACAAGATTCTTTGATTCTTTTTGTAGATAATATTTCTCAGTCTTGGGTAGTAGATTCAGGGGCTTCATTTCATGTCACACCCCATAGGAAACATTTTCTAGATTATGTTCAAGGTGATTTTAGATAGGTTCATTTGGGTGATGACGCACCATGCAAAATTGTTGGAATGGGAAAGGTAAAAATAAAGAAACGCAATGGAAACCAATGGTTGTTGAAAGAGGTAAGACATGTTCCATATTTAACGAAAAATCTAATTTTAAGAGGGCAGTTGGCAAGTGAAGGTTGTATATCCATATTTATAGATAAGACATGGAAGGTCATCAAAGGATCACTGGTGATAGAAAAATGAGAGAAGGTAGGTACATTGTATTTATGTACTGGTAATATTGACTCTTCTATCTCTTTACCTTCTATAGAAGTGGATACAACACTGTGGCATCATAGGATGGGACACATGAGTGAGAAGGGAATGAAGATACTTCACAAAATATATTTGTTTCCAAATCTTAAACAAATTGATTTGGACTTCTGTGAGCATTGTGTTTAGGGAAAATGTAAGAGAGTCAAATTTATCAGAGTCAGAAAAGAAAAGAAGAATGAAAGGTTAGAGCTTGTGCATACAGATGTATGGGGTCCAACTCAGGTATCATCTCTTGGTGGCTCTCATTATTATGTTACTTTTATTGACGATGCAACTAAAAAAACTTGGGTTTATTGCATTCGAGAAAAATATGATGTTTTTGATACTTTTTAGAAATGGAAAGATTTGGTTGAGAATGAGACAGGAAAAAGTTTGAAGTGTCTCAGATAAGATAATGGAGGTGAATATTGCGGCAAGGAGTTTGATGATTATTGTTCATACCATGGGATTCGTAGAGAGAAGACGATTCCAAGAACACCACAAGAAAATGGTGTGTCAGAAAGGATGAACGGAACAATAATGGAACATGCAAGGAGTATGAGATTGCATGTTGGTTTCCCTTACAGTTTTGGGTAGATGCTATAGATACTGTTGTTTAATTAATAAACAGAGGACCTTCAAGCTCTTTGGATGGTATAATTCCAGAGGAGGAATGGACAGGAAAAAATGTAAACTATTCATTTTTGAAAACTTTCGGTTGTGAAGCATTTGTTCATATTGATAAAGAAAATAGAATAAAGCTTGAGGAAAAATCCAAGAAGTGTACCTTTATTGGATATGGTATTAATGATTTTGCTTATCGTATATGGGATTATGAAAATAACAAAATCATTAGGAGTAGAGATGTCATATTCAATGAGAAGGTCATGTACAAAGATTAGTTGCAGGGAAATAAACATGAAAAAGAAAAATAAGAATACATAGTGCTTGATGAGATCACTGAAAAATAAATTTCAAAGGAACCTGAAAAAAAAAATGTACAACAACTGAAGAAGGAGGTACCTCAAACACCTGTAAGTGTTGTTAGAAAATCTACCAGGTCAAGTATACCCCATGAACGATACTCTCCTTCATTGTATTATTTATTGTTGACCGATTCTGGTGAACCAGAATGTTATGAAGAGGCAATGTAGGTAGACACCAAAAAGAAGTGGGAGTAAGGCATGAAAGAGGAAATGGACTCCTTGGTAAATAACCATACTTGGGACTTGGTTAAGTTTCCTGCAAAAAAAAGTGCATTGTATAATAAATGGGTTTACAAGCTGAAGGAAGAAGGAGGAATAAAGCGATACAAGGCTAGACTTGTTGTAAAGGGGTTTGCACAAAAGAAAGGTACAGATTTTGATGAAACATTTTCTCTTGTTGTTAAAATTACTTCAATTAGAACTATTTTAAGTCTTGTTGCAGTAGAAGATTTTCATTTTGAACAATTAGATGTTAAAACAACTTTTCTCCATGGAGATTTATATGCAGTAGCCATAGGGGTATGAGGTCAAAGAGAAGGAGAATTCGGTATGCAGGTTGAAAAAGAGCCCGTAT
Organism: Picea glauca; assembly: GCA_000966675.3. Classification (NCBI taxonomy): domain Eukaryota; kingdom Viridiplantae; phylum Streptophyta; class Pinopsida; order Pinales; family Pinaceae; genus Picea; species Picea glauca. The sequence goes on from JZKD02S2164731.1 coordinate 263,762, forward strand.
GGCCTAAAGAAAGCTCCAAGGTAGTGGTATTTGAAGTTTGACAAGTTTATGATAGAACAAGGTTATAGTAGATGTCATTCTGATCACTGTGTTTATTTCAAAAAGCTAGAAAATGGAAGCTATATTATCTTGCTATTGTATGTAGATGAGATGCTTGTTGCAGGGTCTAATATGAACGATATAAATGTGCTCAAGAAGAATTTAGCTAATTCATTTGCGATGAAGGATTTGGGTGTTGCAAAGCAAATCCTTGGTATGAGAATAATAAGAGACAGGAAAAATCACAAATTGACATTGTCTCAGGGTGAGTACATAGATAAGGTGTTGGAGAGGTTTAGAATGCAGAATGCAAAACCAGTTAGTACACCTTTAGCCAGCCATTTCAAATTAAATAAGAAAATGTGTCCAAAGAAACAGGAGGAGATATAATACATGTCTAGGGTCCCTTATTCATCAGCAGTTGCCAACTTGATGTATGCAATGGTTTGCACAAAACCAGATAATGCACATGCAGTGGGAGTTGTGAGCAGTTCTATGAACAATCCAGTTAAAGAACATTGGGAGGTAGTAAAGTGGATTCTTAGGTATTTGAGAGGTACTTCTACTCATGCATTATGTTTTGAAGTTTCAAACACTTTTCTACAGGGATATGTTGATTCAGATATGGCAGGTGATAAAGACAACATGAGGAGCACCACAAGGTATGTTTTTACTATAGGTGGAACAACAGTAAGTTGGATTTCAAAACTGTAAAAGGTTTTTTTACTTTAAACAATAGAGACATAGTATGTTGTTGCTACATAGGCTAGTAAAGAGATGATTTGGTTACAGAGGTTTATGGAGGAATTGGGAAAGGAGGAGAATAACAGGTTGTACTATGATCGTGAGAGTGTCATTCATCTTAGAAAGAACTAGACCTTCCATTCAAAGACTAAGCATATACAATTAAGGTACCACTTCATACGATTCACCTTGAAAGATGGATATTTGAAGTTGGAAAAGATACACACTAGCCAGAATCCTGTAGACATGTTAACAAAGGAAGTAACCAGGGAGAAACTGAGTTCCAACTCAGTTTCAATTGGTCTTCAAGAATGAAGAAGAAGATGAGAAATTTTCTAGGCCCAAGAAGGTTCAGAGTCCAACATATACAACATCGATGGATTTGTTGAGATTAGTCTCCAAGTGGGAGATTGTTGGTTGTGCAGCCTGATTATCTTCCTGATTCAGAGGTCTGTTGTTTTCAGCCGTGTTTATACCCCATGAAGAATTTACACCCTAGAAGTATGTACACTCTTCCATGCGGGGAAGTGCAGAGGGGGTTACCCCCTTTGTAGGGTCTATGGGCAACATCTCCTGATGGGGGTTTGGGGAGCGAAGCCCCTGAAGAAAAAATTTCTTTGTAAATGTATATTGTAATTTCATTGTAAATCTGGACCGTTCATTATAAGGTCGCAGATCTAACAGTAGAAATTATGTTAGGGTTTTTTTCCCTAGAAGGAAACCCTCTATTATGAGGGAAATGTATTGTGGCTATGCATGATAGCGAATATTGTATTCTGAGATAGGAGACTGTGAGAAAGAGAATAGGAAGTTAGAGTGGGTTTGTTGTAGGTTGTATCCCTTTGATTGTTGGCTAATAATAAAGGAAGGACCTGGCAATTTCTTTGGTGGATGTAGCCCACACTGGGTGAACCACGTATATGTATGTCTCTATTGTATTGTGTATCTTTTATGTTTTATTCCCACATTTGTTTTATTTTATTGCTACGTGATCCTGTTTTTCTAACACTCCATGCCCGATGGGTCTAACCCCTAAGGAGAAGAACAAGTTTTTAGACAAGAACCGCTAGCCATGGGAGATCTGGTTGGGTTGATGAGGCCCTTTAAAAGGATGTGAGAGGCCTTGATAAGCCATTTGGATAGATATGAGGTTAGGGCATTGACACCTCCTGAGGGTCCACCACGCACCCCAATCGATACTGGTAGAGATCTCTGTGAGCTCAAGAGGGTCAAGTTTTCCGAGTTCTTTGGTGTCATGGACGATGTACTCACTAAGGCATGGTTGGAGAATATGGCGATGTGCTTTGCATTTCGCAACTATACCTCTAACATGAAGTTCTACATGACAATTTTCCAGCTAAAGGGGAGTGGTCTTCTATGGTGGAAGATTCTCCTGCCCCAACTAAACATGGTCGTTGAAGACGTGTCATGGGAACTGTTCAAGGAGTGGTTCTGGGAGAGGTGTATGTTCGAGGAATTCACTGAGCATCAACTCAATGCATTCAACACTTTGCGATAGGGTGACCATATGGTTCTCGAGTATGAGCCCCATTTCATGGAGCTACTTTGGTATGTTGCACACCTAAACACCGAGAATATTAAAGTCAACAAGTTTGTGTTCATCCTTAATGTCAGCATTCGTGCAAAAGTGAGAATTTTGATGCCTCAAACATTGCACGATGTTGTCGATAAGGCCCTCATATTTGAGGAGGATCTCATCATTGGGGGTCAGAGGAGGGCTTCGGCAAGACCGATGAGATAGACGACATCTGGTGCACAATAGCATGAGACACCAGCTAGACATACACCAGGGTATCGAGGGACTCCGAGAGGATCCGCATTCACTACACCACAATGACCGATGCCTCAACAAGAGAATCCCTACAGAGGACCACAACATCAACAAAAGTGTCAACTGCAACAACAACAGTTCATGCTTGTTCATTAGAACATACTAGGGTTTCAGGCTGGTGGGCCGTTAACTTCCACTCAGGGGCTAGGAGTACTAGACCGAAGACTGGTTCTTGGACATGTGGAGAGCCACATTACCAGTGTGACTGCCAAGTTTAGAGGACCAGATCATCCGGATCAGCTCAACCCGCTACTGTAGGAGATTTGGGCAAGGCCCATCAGATTCATGCATCAGTGAATAACCACCAGGCCAAGCACCAGTCTACTATGCTCGAGACATCAGGTAATATCGCTGAACCGACCCTTAGTATTTTGATAGATCTAGGTGCCATCGAGAGATTTATTTTTGGTGCAGTGCTAAAAATAATTAAGGTAAAGGCAGTCAAACATGATGGGATTAGCGTTGTATAAATGGCTTTGGGAGCCAAACAAAAGGTTGGAGGAAAGGTTACGGTTTATATCCTTAGTCTGGGATATTTTTTCATGAAGGCCAACCTGTACATCACGATCTTAGGATCCTATGACATCGTGATTGGTATGGAATGGTTGGAATCGCATGAGGTGATACTCAAATGTAACACAAAATAGTTGAGTTCGGTCGATGATGAGGGAAAGAGATAAGTGATTGTAGGTAGGAGCCAGGGAGTTTCTCTAAGGTTCATCTCTTGCCTAGAACTACAGAAGAACATGCGTAAGGGATGGAAGCTATATGTGATCCTTGCGTTAAACGAAAAGGGTGTGGTGGAAGGACTAGAAAACCTTTTGGTGGTACAAGAGTTTGCTGGCATATTCCCAGAGGATTTACATGGGTTTCCACCTCAGAAGGAATTGGAATTTACGATTGAACTAAAACGAAGAACTGAACCGATAGTAAGAACGATTTATCATATGTTGACCCCTAAGTTACAGGAGTTGAAAATGAAACTAAAGGAGTTGTTGGACCTAGGACTTATATGTCCAAGCGTGTCACCGTGAGGTGAGCTTGTTATTTTCATATGAAAGAAGGATGGGTTGTGGAGACTCTGCATTGACTATTATCAATTGAACAAGGCAACGATCAACAAGAAATATCTGTTTCCAAGGATAGACGATCTATTTGATCAGATGAAAGGCATCACGGTGTTCTCGAAGATTGACTTGAGATCAGGGTATCACCCATTACGGATCAAGGATGAAGACATTCCTAAGATCGCATTTAAGATGAGGTTTGGACATTACGAGTTTATTGTTTTACCGTTTGTATTGATAAACTCCCCTGGGGTATTCATGGGCTTGATGAATGTGATGTTCCATGAATACTTGGACAAGTTTGTTCAAGTATTCATTGATGATATTTTGATATATTCTCGGACGATGGAAGAACATGATGAACACTTGTGCTTGGTACTACAGTGTCTACGAGAGAACAAATTGTTTTGAAAATTGTCGAAATGCTCATTTTCTCAATCGAAGATTGATTATTTAGGCCATGTCATCTCTAACGAAGGTATCGTTGTGGATCCAACAAAGGTCGGGGATATTATGGAATGTCGTTCACTGACGAATGCCCCAGAAGTGCATAGATTCATGGGTTTAATGGGGTACTATAGATGGTTCGTCGTGTTTTTTTTGAAGATATAAAATCCGATTACGAAATTCCAGAAGAAGAACAAGAAGTTTGTTTGGACTAAGAAATGCACGAAAGAATTTCGAAGGCTCAAGGAGTTGCTGATAAAAACACTAATACTAAAGTTTTGTGATATGGATGAGAACTTATTGGTATGCATTGAGGCATCCAAGGAACACTTAGGTGGATTCTTGATGCAAGACGGTCAAGTGATCGATTACATCTCGAGAAAGTTAAGAAGGAATGAGGAGAACTTTGCGACGCATGGATTGGATTTGTTAACCATTGTGTATTCCCTGAGAGTGTGGAGACACTACCTTATTGGACAAAAATTCAAATGAAAAAAAAACCACTATGGTTTACAACACATTTTTACGCAAAGCGATTTGAACACGAAACAAAGGCGTTGGTCGGAATTTCTTAGTGAGTACGATTTAGAGATTACCTACATAAAAGTAACAATGGAGAGACTAGATTATGTGTTGAGTTGGAGACCACACATATTTTTGATGATGCCTCTTCAGACGAATCTACATGAAAAGATTCTAACTTTACAGTGCTATGATGACTGGTATAAATAGATTAAGGAATTTATCGTTCAAAACACCATGATGGTACATCATTTTGAGGAGTTTACCGTGTACAACGACATATTATTGAGATATAATAGTCGAATTTAGGTACCACCCAATGACCAGTTGAGGAGTTTGATATTAAATGAAGCTCATAGAGTAGTGTACATGGCTCATCGAGGAGTCACGAAGATGAGGGCAGACCTTAAATCCTTATTCTTTTGAAAATGAATGAAAGAAGACATAGTCAACTACGTGGCAATATGTCTAGAATGTCAGCAAGTGAAGGCTGAACATATACATCTGACATGATTGCTACAACCACACGCTATTCCAGAATCAAAATGGGAGGTCATTTTGATGGATTCCATTGTTGTATTTTCGTCGACGACAAGGAGGCATGACTCGATTTTTGTGGTATTTGACACTCTGACGAAGAGTGGTCATTTTATCTTTGTGCATATGACATATCAGGAACCTCACATAGCTAGAGTTTTCATCAATGATATTCTGAGGCTGCATGGCATGCCTAAGAGGATTATATCCGATCAAGGATTGATGTTTATAGGAAGATTTTGGACTAGTTTCCAAGAGGCCTTGGGAACCCAACTTAACTTTAGTACCGCATATCACCGAGAGATAGATGGACAGACTGAATGAACCAACCAAATATTGGAATATATGTTCATATATATGTGATGGACTAGCATAAATGTTGGGAAGATTTCTTTCCACTAGTAGAGTTTGTGTACAATAACAGCTACCAAAGCTCCATTAAGATGGCACCATTCAAGTTTCTTTACGGGTTCCCTTGTCAAAGTCCTTTGAGATGGGATCGACTTGAGGATAGGGTCCTGGTAGGACCAGAAAGGATCTGAGAAATGGAAGAGAAAATGAAAATAATAAGACAAAGGATCAAGGAAGCATAGGATCGACAGAAAAGTTATGCCAATGCTCATCATGTCGATCGTAGTTATGAGTTTGGTGATCGAGTCTTCTTGTGGGTGAAACCGCACAAGAGTTAGATCAAGTTTTGAAAGAGTTTTAAAATCTCTCCTAGGTTCATGGGCCTTTTCAAGGATGTGGAAAGGAAAGGGACCGTGGCCTATTGACTAGCCTTTCTTGATTCTTTTAGGCATATACATGATGTTTTTCACGTATCTATTTTGAGACATTATGTTAGTGATCCTACACATGTGATTGACATGGTTTCCTTGTAGGTATCGGACGAGGGTGCACTCACAGCGAAGCCAATCCACACTCTGGACCATCACATTCGATAGATATGTCGTTGAACAGTCGATTAGGTCAAGGTCTAGTGGGACAACTATATTTCTCACTCGATGACCTAGGAGAACACATATGATATACGTCAACAATTTCCATTTATTTTTATAGCTAGACATATAGATATCGTTAGATACTTTATTTCAACACTTTTATACTATGAAACTTTGGGACAAATTTTAAAACAAGAGGGGGTGTATGTAACATCTCGCTCTTGTACAAACCTGATTGGAATTATTCTTTGAGGACACTTGCATGCAAGTGATCTAGTTCATTATATGATGGACTATTTCGATTATGGATTATGAGATGTTGTGGATATGATGATATATTATTTTGTTATATTTATATCAACATGTGTTATTGACTGGATTTTCCTGAGTGTACAGGACTCTCGACCGATTGAGGATGTCGATGGCATTGATGGACCTCCTTGGTTTGAGTGTTTTTTATATTGCATATGTGACATGACTAGTATATTATGATGTTTATTTTTTATCGCTGACATGTTTATTTGATGGATGCAGGCTGACAATAACTTGCTAACCAGACTCACATTTGAAGTAAAGGGGTGATGCATGAAAACCAAAGATATTGAGGGAGAGGTGTGGCAACAGCCCTGCCATAGCCTACTAGCACTCCCACCATGGCTCAAACTATAGGTTAACATTCGAGAGATCCACGATGTCGTGAGGGAATACTATAAGAGTCTCTCATGATGATTCTAAGAACTGCACGATAACATAGGGTCCTTATTCCTTAGAGTCCCTTAGTCTCCCACAAGAGCACCTGAATGAGTATTCACTCCAGGGGTTTGACGTCTACCAAAATAAGTCAAAAGGTGAGTGACACCCTTGGAGCACATAGTGTGTCTTGAAGGGCACATCACGTAAATGAAACCTGAATACATGGGAGTGACACCCTTGGATCACGTAGTGTGTATTGAAGGGCACATCGTGATTTTAACACTGATGAGTTAATGAACCTAGTACCTAAAAAACTATTTCTCCTTAGGACTTTGTTAGCCTTAAAATGAATGATTGCATGAGTTAAAATTAATATTATAAATTTTTCGTTAAAAACAATTTTTGCGGAGCCTAAAGAATTTAAAGCCTAGGTCTAAATAAATCTTCAGAAAAAAAAATAAAAAATAAAATAAAATAAAATAAATTTAAGCAAGTAAAAAAGAGGGGGAGTAATAAAATAGGGGTGAAAATTAAATTAAAAAGATTTTTTTTTTACGGATTAAATTATTTAAAAGATTAATGGATGGCTAAGTACAAAACCTGCTAATTTAGAACTTAGATCAAAGAGGGAAAACTTTAATACAAAAAGAATGTGGAACATAGTAGAAAATCTAGTCTAGAGAACTTTCTAATTTCAAAATCAACTAGGCTTTAAGAAATACATCAATCATTAAAATGAATGTAAGGGAATAAGGGACATCGAGGAGCATTTTTAGAAACTCTTTTAGGTGGGTGAGGCAAATAGGAAAATTAAATTAATTAATTTTTTAAATTTTTGGTGCAACTAAGGGATCGGGTGACATGTGTATGGGGGAGAATTTTCCTAATAATAAATTTAATAAAAAGAATTTGGTGTGGTTTTGGCAACAAGTCACTAAGAAAACTCTATAAAAGAAATGGCGGAGGAGGATTTTACTTTTGACTAATTTTTCTTGTGGGAGTTGGGACACCCAGCTCGGATAACGAGTGGTAGCTCGACCTTGCGAGGCAAGCTGAGAGATAGTTTTCTCTGGTTTGTGTGTGTGGCTCCTTTGCGGCTGGGGTGGATCATAGGGAAAAAGAGTATCCCTAGCATTAGCATTGGTTGAGAGGTATCAAGGAGGTCTCAATGATTAGCAAGCATATGTTGTGCGGAGCGCAAGCATGGGACAACCGTATAGGATTATGCGTCATCGGTTATGATATTCTATTGAGTTTAACTTGCAATGAATTAGTTTCAGTATTCCAATATAGTTTAACGTAAATGGTTTGTTTATATGATTTCATATTCAATAATCGTGGATTAAAATTTATGTTATATGTGAGGTTGGATTTAGTAGAATCATGAGTATTCCTTTATGTTTGATGTAAATGGTTTTTGCTTCTCATCCTAGATGCGTGCGGCCTAAATATTTTTGTTATCTGTGATGTTGGATTCATTCAAATTCTTAAGAAAGTCTGTTGTTGAATGTTGAGATCGTTGCACACTAAGGAACTGGTGCGTCATCCCGGGTGATCCCAATTAGAGTGCTACTCTAATGTATGTAATCCAACATAGGATAGATTCAGTATGGATTACTTCTCTATAATTCATATTTATTTTAACACGATTTATGTTCTCATTACATGGATTAAATACATATCTCTAAACATGGTTCCATGTGCCTTCTGCAATGAAAATGAAATGGTCACTAAGGAAGATATAAATGATGTCTCTTGAATGATACAACTAATTTCATGTCAATTACATGCTGATTGGGTTTGATTATGCTTCGGGTATGTACATAGTAGGAGCTTTTATAGAAAGGATCTCCTTGCATAATACACAGACCCTTAAAATCCGGTATAGTCGGAAGGATTTCTTCAGTAATGTGCGCAGCTTTTGGTGCCAAAGGAGGAACGTGTGCGTTTTTATTTCCGTTTTTATTTCATGGGGAAAATAGAATATTCGCTGTGACATTCATCTTGTTAAGATGAAAGAGATGACCCGGTCTTATCCTATTAGTCTTAAAACTCTTGAGTCCTTAACATGCTCTTAGTATTAAAAAATTATTGGCGTATGAGGAGGGCCAACTCTTTCTCGCGCTCCAACTATGTCATTTCCCACTCAGGACAAGTCTATACATTTTTTATGTCCCCACTGATCCGTTGACGACCTTACTGGAAAATTATGAAACAAGATTATTTCACCTTCAAAAGAAAAGATACCAGCACTCTCATTTCAGGCATCAACACAGTTGTACCATCGCTCCCATAGTTAGCACATTCTTTTGGTAAGAGTCATTCTGGCATTTCAATTTCCTTTAAATATCCCGAGAACTGTTGCATTTCAAGACCGGTATACGCCTGCAAAATTCAATTCGATCAGGGAAATTAACTTCTCTGTTTAGGCTTCCTTTTTGACGTGGGCATTTGTACCTCCTAGCGCACTGTTCATGCTCAATTGTTGTGTACAACCTTGTCTCATTCACCTCAACCTGGCTCACTTTTAATGGTTATGTCCTTGAATCTTTTGCCTTGTTGTTCATATTCTTATAATCGATCCCACCCAGGGTTAGCATGTGCAATCCAAGCTGAAGTAGTGGAGTGTCCCTCAGAGAGCTTCCATAACCTTCATTCGGTGGCCATCGTTGGCTCTCTTGTTGGTTGAACTCGTTTTTCCAGAATTGCCCAGCCATAGAGAATTTCATTGTTGCATACGGAACCCCCCTCCATGCCCAGCCTCAACAGTTTTCCTGTGCATTCCGAGTTCGATGCCTACACACGGTTGTCAGACATTTTCTTCCTTGAGATCAACAAATCGTCAGAATCATCTTTAATTTGTAATTAGGTCGAAAGGTTGATAATAGGTATAATTAATGATCTTTTAATTTTATTTAACCTTAAACCTTAATATGATGGCTATGTATTGAAGATGCTGGCATATTCATAACTTTCTTGCATTTATCAAGATGTTTACTTTTTAACATTTACCTAATCACATTAAAAAAATTCTGTAAGAATATATAATTACCACGTTTAAATAATTAAATACGATTAAACCATGACATCTAAATAATTGTCCACCAACTACCAACCATGTTTCACCAGCCCCATGTACCTTTCTAAGTTAACCAACCGCCAGCAAACCACTTTGCAGCTGTGCTGGTCATTTAGCGCTCAATTCAACTTTAATGCAACGTTTTTTTACCCCCAATCCAGGGAACGACCGCGAGCCTTGAAATCTTGTAGAAAAAAAATATTAATTTAATTCCAGCGCCTTCCCTGCTGCCACGATCCCAGTGGGATTGCCACGATTTATTCTGCAACAAACGACCCCGTAAATCAAAACCAATAGTTCAGTGCTGCAATTTCTTAAATTAATTTCAAGCAATCCACAAACAGTTCCTTGCTGCAATTTCTTAAGTTAACGCCATCGCCTTCCCTGCTGCCACTACTTCCATGATAATTTAATGCGCAGTGTTTTAAGTGAAGCAATCTTTATAAATATTAATGAGGTATAAACAATGTTTTAAATGGACAGTTAGAATGATTACAATATACGTTTTTTATTATAATAAACAATTTCCCACCTTTTTGTTTTAAGTAAACAAAGATTCATAACTATCGCAAGTCTAACCTTCATAATTATAATAGACAATGTTCTAATTTTAAGTTTAAATAAACAGTGTTTTAGAATTTATGTAATCTTTATAATTAGATTGTTATATAAGCAATGTTTTAAATGAATTTATATTGATAAATTTTATGTACAATATTGTATGAATTAATGATGTAAAGTTTATCATGATGTATAAAGTTTACAATGATGAATGATGTAAAGTGTGGGATAATGTATAATCTTTAATGGGGTAAAGTTCATAATGAGGTAAAGCTTATAAATATGGTAAAGATATAAGGATTTCAAAATTTATAATGATGAATAAAGTTTAAGGATTGTAGAGCTAGATTGATGTATGAACCATTGTAGTCATTAATTAGTCAATTTTTACAAAAATTGCAAGGTTTATAATAATTATAGTTATTGTCTTATTATCATAATGTGTGCGTTGATTATAAGGGAGACTCTTGGATTTTTAAGGATGAATGTGTTCTTGACTCTTATGGAGACCCCTTCTTGCCCTTGGAATTTATTTAATTGATGACTGCTTAAATCGCGTGCCTGGGATTAAGCAGATTTGCGCTTCAACTTTTTCCATTGTTAGATATATTTAGAATGTCATTTGTCTTGCACGCTTGAAAATTTAAGGTTGAATGAAGTATTGTCTAATGTTTGGGTTTATCAGTTTGTGTGCGTTGGAAGGCCACTAACGATTGATTGTTGTTTATTATTTCTTGCACCTCAAAAAACGTATTGAATGAATGATTGTTAGTTCTCGCTCGCCATGGATGTTTAAGTTACTCGTGTCATGGTTCTTTATGTTCGTCGTTGAGTTGTGTTACTTGATTATAATATTAGCTTTACTTCCTAATAAAAAAAATTATAAAAAAAAAAAATTGTACTTGTTGCGTTGCTTGTTGTCGTAACAACGGGGTTCATTAAACAAACATAACATGGTTGTTGCAATGTGATGAACATATCCTCTCTTTGCAATGTGACACATATATTCTGATGTCACATTATGACAGGCATTTCCAAATGTCACAATGGGACAAACACAAGAAATGGTCACATAGTGCCACAATAAAGTATGGTTAAACATAATCAACATGGCCCACCATAATCATTTTCACATGGTAAATGAAGCTTAGCCATGGGCATGGTCGACCATAATAAAACCCAATCAACCATAGCCATCCATGGTCATGGTGAACCACAATCAACCATGGTGAACGATGACCATGATCAACCATGGTCAACCTTTCCTTCCCAAAGCCAACCAAGGTCTACCAAAATTAACCATAGTCATAGTAAACCATAAGAAACCATGGTCATGGTCAACCAGATTCAACCATGGTCATTGTGAATTATTGTATTAATAATTTAGTTACGTATCGTTAATGTATTACTACTTTAGTAATGCATTTAATAATGTATTAATAATTTAATATGTTACATTATACATTAATGTATTAATACTTTAATTTTACATTTCATTAATGTAATTATGCATTAATACTTTAATAATGTATTAGTAACTTCATTAATTTCAATGTATTAATACTTTAGTGGTGTATATATTAACACACTTAAAGTAATAAATGTATTTAATATATGAAATGTATTTAATTTAATGTATTAATATTATAGTAAATATATTAATGTATTAATTTATACCTTACATTAATACATTAGTTTATCATTATTATTATTAATATAAAGTCTACAGAAGTATACATACCCTACCCCCCTCTAGAATTGAGCATGTGATGTCTTAAGAGAAAACACATGTTCTTAACCATTAGTCCCACTTAGGTGAATGTATTACTACTTCATTAATGTATTACTTTATTAGTGCATCAATACTTTTTTATTGTATTAATAGTTTAGTATGTATTTATTAATGCATTTAATCTGTCAATGTATTAGTTTATTAGTATATTAATTTATTCATTACATTAATACATTAATGTATGAATGTATTCATTTATACATTACATTAATACATTAGTTTATCATTTTTATTATTAATATAAAGTCTATGGAGGTATACATACCCTACCCGCCTCTAGATTTGAACATGCGACCTTTTAGGAGGAAACACATGTTCTTAACCTTTAGGGCCACTTAGGTGAATGTATTACTACTTTATTAATGTATTACTTTATTACTATATCAATACTTTTTTAATGTATTTTTTTTTCGCGGAAAAATTCATAATTTCATTATATAACAAAATTACATACACAGATACGCATTTTCTATTTGACATAGCTACATACATATTTTCCAACAAAAAGATTCATTCCATGACTTACAAACATCCTTAAGAAAAGTTCCCATGACTGATAAGAGGATCCAAAAATATCCAACTGAAAAAAGTTCTAACAGCCTTGTCCCCACATTGGGCATTCTGTTAATATTACATTATATTCATTGTTCCAATCAAAGAAATAATGAGGTTCCTCCTCAATCGAGGAGATTTCTGGTCACAAGTATTATGTCATTCATTAAATGGTTTGTGATAGAATTCTCAAGTTCCTTCAAGTGTATGTTCTGCAACATACCATTGGCCATAGTCTAACTGCATGGATTCCTTGGAAAGTCTATCTTCCAGTTGGTTCCTTTCCCTGTATATATGAGAAAATCAAATAGAGTCAAATATACTTTTAGTATGCATTGCATCCTCTAGCAGTGGAAGAAAACGTGAGCCCTAACAAATGTATTTCCCATTGATCTAATTGATGATTACTGAGGAGTCACCAAATACTTGAAGAATTATACATCCCTGCTCAATGGAAAATAAGAGGAGAAGTTTTAAAGCCATTACTTCAAAATAGTTATTTGTGCCTGATCCTAAGCCCGCATTGATGGTGAAGTAATGTGCATGAGAGAAGTGAAGACATCCTTCCCCACTGCAATTTGTCTGATCGGACGATAAAGCACCGCAAAAATATCCCAACAAAATATTATTGTTAGGTACCTCCTCCCTGATATCCCTGGGAAGGACCACAGTGTCCTAACTCGATCCCAGAGAGGATTTAAAAATCCCTATGCAATTGGCTGCTACCCTTTCAGCCGAGAAGAGCTCATCCTAAAATATTTGACCATTCCTTGTGATCCATATCCCCCAAGCCATAATAGAAGTTGGCCCCGCTCCTGCAACCAAGTCTTTAGGGATAATTCAAAGGAAATCCCCTGCCAATTCCATAGGGAAGGCATCAAGACCCTGGTAAATGCCTAGACTTCCAAATGGAAAATGTAAGAAAAGGTGGTCCACCAATTCTAGATGAGATTTACAGAGGGCACATCGTCCCGACCCAGAAAAAATATGTCTTTGTAAATTGTCCTAGGTAGGCAGTTTGTTGGCCAGTATTGACCAAATTGTGAATTCTAACCTTGTACAATATCTACTGCAAACTGATATTCAGAAAAGAACAGAAAAGATACAATGGCAAATACAAACATTACACAGATATTTTTCACCTGGAAACCCAAATCGGGAAAACCAGCATATATTATATTGATACATTGTGTTACATTGTTTACAATACAATATACATATAGGAGCCAGTGACATCCAAAACCCTAACCCAATGACCTGGATTAGTCCAAAACCTTAATTCCTTAACCGGAACTAGAAAACCATCGGCAAAAACCATGTGCCAAAAACCACCTAATATCATGTGGTCCCGAAAATATGTCATCTCGGAAATATGTCGACCTAGCGAAAATATGTCGGCTCGGCTCGGCGAAAATATGTTGGCTCGAAAAACAAAATTTTGGGGGCGCTGCCCTTGAACCCCTGCACCCCCCTCTAAGCCCCTTGTGCGCCCGACACAGGTGCTCAGACACTACTACTCGTGCAAAGAATATAACACATACCCAACATTCTCCCACTTGTTTTTTTCTTTGCACACAGGGGGTTACAGGGTTACATAGTCAACAATCCAGGGCAAC